>BJBW01004710.1:153022-236852 GCA_004320125.1 Scolopax mira | reverse complement strand
TTTCTTTTTTTTTTTTTTTTTTTTTTTTTTTTTCCTTCTGTGGAAAAAAAAGTGAGGCTTTTTTTTATATGCCTGTCTCGACGATCGATATCCTTATTTATTTGTTGTAAATGTTGCTGCCGTGTTTAGTCTCTCGTGTGTGTGTCCGACCACCTAGATGATGATATGTAAGGTTTACATGCTCGTACACTATTGCCGGGCACCGGGAGCCTGCAATAACAATGAAGCCAAAAAATCTGCCTTCCCCTCTCTCCTCCCACCCCCTGTATCCCAAGCTCCGTGGGCTGGCTGCTGTTTTAAGGGGATGCTGTAGCTTCTTTTCCTCTTCCAGTTTCCCTGTTTTCCTGGATTTTTCTGTTCACCTTTCCCTTTGTAAGCTCAGCAAGTGCTCGTTCAGCCCAGGCTCCGAGCAGTCCGAGCCTCCTCCATCCCTCAGCCGGGCAGGGCGAGCAAACCGCCAGGCACCAGAATGTCCTCATTTCCATTTATTTTTTTAATTTTCTCACTGCATGAAAAAGTATTAACGGAGCTGAGAGTTGGGTTTTGCTTTCAAGCGCGTTCTTTTACTCTTTCAATGTTTTTGGAAGTGGTGGGGAGGTCTGTTTGCACCCTGGGGAGGTGGCTGGGAATTAGCCCGTGTGCTGGGGGAGCGGAGGGGATGGCCATGGGGACCACTCGCTCTGTCTCCCCATCCCAGTTGGGGTGATGTGGCAGCTCCTGCCACGGGGGTGCCAGGCTGGGAGATGGGCAGCTTGGGGTGTTTCTTTGTCCCCTTGCTCCTTGTTTAGGACGTGGGAGGTTTTGCTGTATGGCCCCAAAATGGAACCACTTGCACCCGCCCTAGGGGAGGCAGGGGGCTGGGGAAACACACCTGGAGAGCCCCGAGTGTGGGGCTTGGAAGCGGCTGGAAACAGCCTCAAGTGGTGCCTGTGTGGCCTCTCCATCATCTGCCACTACTCCAGGATGCACCCAAGCAGGGCTCAGCCCCACCAGGACACACTGTGAGACACAGTTGGCATCTCCACTGGAGGATGGGCATACGTGGATGCTCCGTTTCCATCTGCCTTGCCCCCTGCCCTGGGGAAGGAGAGATTGGCACCTCTTTGGGAGGTGGATGTCCATGGGACCCCTTGATGCCAGCTGGGGTGCAGACCCGTTCTGCTCTGATATGGCTTGTTCCTGCCCCAGCAGCCCCACTGCTGCTCTCCCACCATCCTGGGGCTCACCCCTCCATCCCTGCTGTGGCTGATGGTGGGAGCATCTTTCCACCTGCTGTCTGCAGAGATATCTGCAGCTCTTGCAGTCAAGCCCAGGCAGGGGACTGTCCCCATGATGGTGGGAAGTGACATCTGGATGTGGAAGGTGTTCTCACTGGTGTCCCACAATGCAGGTGACAAGATGGTGCCCCAGCAGAGTCTGAATCCTCCCAGTGTGGCAGGAACAGATTCTCCAGCCAAGTGGTGGTGGTCCTTTGCCAGGCAGCCTGGCTCTCCCAGTTTCAGGTCCAGTTTGCTGGTGGTACTTTCTGATGCACATAAGAAACCTTCCCTTCCCCATCCCCAGGGAAACTGACCTCACATCCATGTGCAATATTTCTGTCTCTTTTGTGGTTTCTGCCCCCAGGGGTGCCCACAGTTCATTGCTGGGGGCTCCTGGAGGGTATCACTTTGTTTCTTCCCCTGAAGACTCCTTTTCCTTGATGCTTTGTGGCCAAAACGCAATTCTCTTGGGTAGATCTCTGCAGTGCCTCCAACTTCTCTAGCACTCGTGTCTGCCAGACCGGTCCCTTCCCGGTGCCAGTCGATGTTCCCAATGAATGTGACGCTGCTGTAATCGCCTCCGCTGATAAATGATGGACCCCGTGATGTTTGACATAATTCCCAGCTAAAGGCAAACCTCATTTGCTCTGACGCTTTCCCCTGAAAGGCTTTCAATTTTCGGAGGACCTGCCAGGCTTTGAGCTCCATCATTGCTCACTGGTGTCTCACCGAGGAGGGAGCCCTGCAAGGGGAGCAGGATGTGTGGGCCCTGTCGTGGGTGAGGGACCAGCTTGGCTTGGGAGAGCGTCAGACCCCCTAAATCCCCAAATTCAGTATCATTGCCAGCAACCTCCTGCTGTCTCTGCTGCTGACAGGCTCAGGGATGGAGCCCAACACCTCGTCCTCCCTCACCCCTCATTAAATATTTGCACATTAAAAAAAAAAAAAAAGAACAAAAAGGAAAAAAAGGGTTTTTTGCCTGTATTCAAAAGTTCTGTTCTGGCTGATCAGGACCATGTTGGTCTTGTGGTGGTGATGAGTTCCCCAGGCAGAGGTCCCTCCTGCACAGGGTTGGGACTGGCCCTTGTCCCTTTGTCCCAGCGTGGGGTCTGTCCTGCCCTGCTCTTGGCATGCTGAATGTCCCCAGGCAAATCATTTTGGCCCCAGTATTTCCCTTTGCCTGCAGACTTGGGGCCCTGGCTTGGATGCTTCTGGCCTTCCTTCAGGGAGCACCGAGGACCACTGACTCCTGAACATCACCAGGATCTGCAGCTTCTCGGTACCGCTGGAAAAAAAAAAGGCTTGAAGCATCTCACACTTGGAAATAATTGGCCTTAAACTCCTCGTGCCTCAGTTTCCCCACCAGTGAAATGGCCGGGGTGAGCCATATCCCCTCCGTAGGGGGTTGATGCCTGTTCCGGGGGTGCTGGGTACGGCTCACGGCTGTGACCAGGCAGGTTTGGCAGGAGCCACCAAACCCCAGTGGAGCACTGGGAGCGGGGCACGCACCGCTGGGCTGGAGTTTACATCACTGTCTAATTCATTTCAGTCTTTTTCTTTTTTTACACCTGGTAATTATTAAAAGTGAACAGCTGACAAGACCTGATTTATTTCCCTTTATACGTGGGTTCTGATACCTGTCTGGAATCCAGCTGGCTGCAGCCCTGGCGATGGGCAGGGGACCTGAAGAGCAGCCAGGCCGAGGTGAAGGTCCGGCCCTGGTGACTGTGGCGTGTGTCCCCCCCCTCATTTGTCCCCGTCGGTGTTGCCCCATTAAAAGGCCTTCTCTGTGCTTTCCTTTCTTTTCATTTTTTTTTTCCTCTGTTCGTGCAATGACTGTTGCTGCTTTGTAACTGTCTTTCCTTGAGCGCTGGGCTGGGCTGGGCTGAGCTGTTTCCCCCCAACGCTGAGAGCAAGGATGTAGGAGAAGGTTCTGGGGGCACATTCCCTCCCCCCCTCTCGTCACAGGGCAAACCAGGACCCGAGAGAGAGAAGTGAAGCTGATTTTTTTACTTCTAGAGGCAGCCCCTTAATTGTTGTGATAGTAATGAGGCTGGGTGGCCCCCAGGAGCACTCCCCACCAGCTTCATGGAGGGGGGGGGGGGGGAATTTGCTTAGGGGGGACCCCAAACCCAGTCTGGGTACCAGCTGCATCTTACCTGACCGTGAAGAAGCAGATGCTGGTGCCCGCCTCCTGTGCCATCAGGACACTGCATCTTGGATGCACACACAAGACATCCCCACTTGGATGGGGGATGCTGAGGCTGTGGGACCCCCATCCCAGAGTCACCACTAACCCGAGGGGTAGAGGGGTCTCAGGGTCTGGAGCAGGGCTGGCATTGAAGCTGGGCCAGGCATGGCATTTCGGGGGCAACCAAAATCACTGGCAGAGCTGTCCTCTTCCCATATATTTAGGGTCAGGGAGGGTTGGATGGGAGGGGTGGGTGACCCACAGCCAGCTTGCTGTCCCACTGTCCCCAACCCCAGGGTAAAGGGGGGGATCTGGGGCATTTTGAGAGGACATCAGCCACCCGTCCTTCATGGGGGTGTTGGAGGGGAGGGGGTGTTGGTGGTCGCAGGGCAGGAGCGAGGGCTGGGGGTGAAGGAGGGAGATGCTGAGCCCGGTCTCGGTGCAGCAGCTTGAGGGTCTCCTTGCAGAGCAGTTTTGGGGTCTCAGTCACACGTGCCAGCCTCGAACTCTTCCAGTGGAGCTGCAGGAAAACCATCCTTCCCTTCTCTCCTTCCCTCTCTCCATCCTGTGGCTGCCAGCCCCAGGTCTGGGTGCCGTGTCCTGCGGGGTCCTTGCCCGATTGGGGGGGTGGGGGGGGGTGGCTGCAACCGAGCCCCAGGGCTGAGAAACAGCAGCTCCAGCAAAGAGTCCCCTTTGTAAAGATGAAGCCTCTGTTTGTGCGTCTGTGCCGGTGTCTCGGCTTGCATGCCCTGCTGCCTTGTCTTGAGATGAATTCAAGAGTAAACCAAGCAAACAAAACAGTTTAAAAAAACCAACAACAACAACAACAAAAAAAAAACAACAAAAGAAAACAAAACAAAACCCAGGAACTTTGTGACAGTGGAAATAAAAGCTTAATGACAGTAACGAAGCACGTGTGCTCTGTGATGTGCTGCGGGGGGAAGGCAGGCAGGCTCGGAGGAGGCACATGGGTCGGGCTCACTGCCTCCTGCAGCCCCCAAAGCTGTCCCCGTGCTCGTGGAGGGCCAGGAGCTGGGCTGGGGGGCTCTGACCCACCGGTGCCACGTGCCCTGAATGGGGACTGCAGTGACACTGACAGCAAGCGGTGGTTGGGCCCCGTGGCTGCAAACAGGGATGCTGTGAGCTGCTGTGCCTGCACGCTGTGATGAGCTGTCAGGTCTCAGCTCCAGGCCGGGGACCCATGGGAGACCATTCACCCCAGTAACACAACTCCTTCCACCTCGCTTTGCCCAGACACAGCTTTTCTGCTGCCAGGTCTTTTCACCCCCCAGGTGCCTGCATCCTCTCTCTTATTTCTCTTTTGCAGCGGTGCCCGCCTGCGCCGTCCCCGTCTCCTCCCGGTCGCTGCAGTGGGCTGAGAGCTGCCGGGTCCCTTTTGGCTTGCAATCGCCGTGGAGGAAGCTTGATATTAATATCTCATAATTGTGCCTCCCAGCCCGGGATGGTGGTGCCCCTCGGCAGCCCCCCCACGGCTGGCTGTGTGAGCAGGGGGGCATTTTTGGATTAAGCTTTTCACGTGCGGCGGGATCGCGTTTGCTGTCCTGCCCTGCCAAGTCTTCTGGAAACGAGTGCCATGAGGCCTTCCTGCCAGCCAGTCTTCGTTTGTTTGCTCCCTTAACGAGGCTGACTAATTATATTCGGGAGGCCAGAGGAGATGCCCTAAACAAGGAGGCTGTGTTTGCACAGGGGGTTTTGTTCGGAGGTGCCTTGTGCCAGCACATGGCAGGGGGCACCCCGGGATTTATCCCCTGTGCTGGGGAGTGGGTGAGGATGGGAGAAGGCTCTGAACAACTGTGGTTACCCAGAGGCTGTGTCTGGCTTTGCTGGGCTTTAGGCCCCAGCAAGGAAGGGGTTAAAGCCCAGCTGGTGCAGGTGCTCCTGGGACTGGGATCACTGGTGGGTGCTGGAAGGCCTGGCTGGGGTTAATTGGGTGATGGGGAGAAGTTGTTGGGGTTTCTGAGTGCCAGCATTGTGTGAGAGAGGTGCTCTCTGCCGGGGGGCAGGATGGAGTCGGGGCACAGGGATGCTCTGGGGTAGGTCTGGTGACACCCCCTCCCCTTGAGCTTGCTGGGGCTGGGGGTGCAAAGCCTGGGGGGGGACAAGGGCTGCAGGTAGGTAGCAGGATGCAAGCGTACAGCCCCATCTGGGGGACAGGCAGGGGGCAGGCCACCAGCACAGGTCATGGCTCAGCTCTGTGGGGCAGAGCAGATACATGGCTGCCCCCTCTGTCCTGCTGCAAGGGAGGGGGGGGAGGGTCTCACCCACCCTGGGGCTATGCTGGGCTGAGCCCAGCCTTGCAAGGACCCATGGGTCAGAGGGATGCACAAGAGGGTCTTGCTCTCTGTGTGGGGACATGGGATGGGTGGTCCCCCAATGTCCCCCAGCTCCTGTGCCTGGGAGGAGTGGGTCTGATGCCAGTGAGGTGTGGGGGGCAGGAGGGGGTGCTCAGTGCGGGGCAGGATTCACCCCTCGGTGACGCGGCTTCACCTGGAACCGGCCCTTGGCCACAGCTGCTCCCCGGGTCCCACGGGGGGAAGAGTTGAGCAAGAGTGGAGCATCCCTCTGGAGCGGCCATGAGCTCAGCGCTCTTCTTCGGGGGGAGCCAGGAAAAGCTCTGCAGCTCCCGGCCAAGGGCTGCTTTTCCGGGCCAAGGGCTGCCTTTCCCAGCCCTTCTCCTGGCTCTGGCTTTGTCTGCACTTTACGTGGCTGTTTGCTCCCTCTTCCTGGGGTTGCTGTGCTGGGGAGCCCCCCCAGGCCCTCCTCCCCAGCCCCATTGCTGGCCCCTATTCCAGGGACAGCCTTTTGCCTGGCCGGGGGGGTGTGTGTGTGTGTGTCCCTCTCACAGCTGGCTCTGCTCCCCCCTGCCGTGGTTTGGCAGGGTTTCCCTGCAGGAGCTCAGCTGTGAGCCCCCATGTCCTCCCCTAACCCCCAGCTCCCCTGGCAGAGCAGGGGGCTCTCTGAGCCGGGGAGAAAGAGGTCAAAGCTGGGAAAGGGGGCTTGGGCAGCGTTTCTGACAATCCTATGGGCTGCAGGACCTGCTTCCCAATCCCTGCATCCCCATCCCGGCTTCCTCCAGCTCCCACCCACCTCCCTGCCACGCCGCTGGCTCCAAAAGTCCTGTTCTCCTCCCTCCCTCCCAGAAGCTGAGTGCTGGAGGAGCAGGTCCGCAGCTGCGGGTGGCTGGGCTTCCCCTGGCTGGGGTCCCTGCTCTGTCCCCACCACGTCTCTCCCCTTGGATCCCCGTGTCCCTCCCTGGTGCGGGGACAGTGCCCTGGGGGACTGGGTGAAGGAGTGGGGTGAGGACAGAAGGGGTGTCCCCAGCATCTGAGGGTCTCCCCCCAAGATGCCACCCCATGGAGGGGTGTTTTTGGGTCTATGGCTGCTGCTGACACCCAGTCTTGCTGAGCATCCCCCCGGCATGGGGGGGGCCACCCTGGCCTTCGTCTTCGATGTCACCGGCTCCATGTACGACGACCTGGTCCAGGTGATGGACGGGGCCTCGCGCATCCTGGAGAGGACACTCAGCAGGAGCACAAAGCCCATCAGCAACTACGTGCTGGTGCCCTTCCACGACCCAGGTATGGCTGGGACAGGGTGAGGGCATGTGTCCTGCTGGGGGACAGGGCTGCGGGGAGCTGGGGTGAGGTTCTGGCTGGATTTAGGGCTGAAACCTGTGCTTTCCAAGTGCCTGCGCTGTCCCTTCTCCCTCTTTTTAATGACTGCTGCGATGGGAGGGCAGCACGGGGTGAGCTGCAGCTCAAGGGCACGGTGATGGGCAGGGGCTCCCGTCCCCAAGCTGCTCTGGGGGCACAGGACAAGCTGTTTCTCACCTGATTAATCCCAGTGATCCTGGCACCCACTTGTGGACGGCTTTTCCACTTCCAGCCTGTTCCAATCTCCCAGGTCTAATTGTGTGTGTGGCATTTCTGTACAAGTCCACAGCTTATTTTCAGGTTTCCTGAATAAAGGCACCACTCCCTGAGAGATTTTTGGTAGCGTACTGTAGCACCAGAATCATTTCTTTCTGTCCCAGTCCTTGTCTTGGGATTTTTGTGCACACCCAGAAATAGCAGCTCCTTTCCAAAAGAGCCCCAACCCCCTACAAGGGGAGCGGGGCCGAGCTTTTATTTTCAGCAGAAACACAGAGTTTGAATGAAAATCATTGGAGGGAAGGAGGCAGAGGCAGTAAATGGGTTTCTGCATCAGTTTGCAGCTCACCCTGGCTGAGAGTTGTCCCAGGGCAGGCTGTAACATGGGGCTGTGTGTCCAAATCCACATCTCCCCCAGTGACAAGCCAGAGCAGATGCTTAAATCTGAGCCTCAGTGGTCCCATGAGGGTGTTTCAGCCGGGGTGGGTGCTTGGGGACGCTGGCAGTGTGGCACCAGAGGAGGCTGGTGCTGGTGGTCAAGGAGGCTGAGGTGGTGGTGCCGGTGTCCTTGCAGAGGTGGGACCTGTCACCCTCACTGGGGACCCCCAGCTCTTCCAGCGGCGCCTGCGGGAGCTCCATGTCCAGGTAGGTGTCCTCAGCCCTGCGGATTTGATGGGAAGCCCGGCCCTGTTTTCCTTAGTGGTGATGGGTCCCAGGAGCGATCCCTGCTCTCTGGTGTCCCCTGGGAATGTGGCAGGGGCTTGGGGCTGACCACAGGAGGGTGGGAGTGGAGAGAGGGGGTAATGCTGGTGCTGACCCCCAGGCTCATGCGATGGAGCAGAGAGCTCTCAGGCCACAGTTCTTGGCCCAAAGTGGGAATGCTCTCCCTGGGAGAGTTTGCATGCTCTCCATGGAACCAAAAGAATCTCTTCCTCTGTAAGCGGTGTTTGAAAATAGCTTGAGTTTTTAAATGCATTTATTTTTTAAACTATTTCAGCTGCATTCTGCCAACTGAAACACTCTCTGGGAGTTTAATCATTCTTTATCCATCCCTGCCTCCTGTGCATTGCTAAAATCCCTGTGGTGCTTCCCTCTGGATGCAGCTGTGTTTTGGTGGGAGGTGTAAAGCTGTGGCTGCAAATCATTTCACAGCCCTTGGGGGTGCAAAGCCCTATGGAAGCGGGAGCTGGTCCTCCCTGTGCCTCTACGCTTGCCCATGATGGCTGGTTCTGCTGCCATGAGAGGGGTAATGAGCTGGGATGGGCATGGATGTGCCCGCTAAAGGTGTTGGTGGGAAGCCAGGGGCTTCCATGACTCTGGGTCCCCAAATGGGTGGTTTAGTCATCATTAGTGGTTGAGTCGGGGATGGGTCCTGTTCCTGATGAGACACCATCATGCTGCTCTTGGTCTGACTCCAGCAAACTGGTGCCATTCCTTCCCACGAGCAGACCCTGGGTGGGATCCTGCCCAGCAGGGAAAGGGCTGAGCACTGGGTGGCTTGGTGTCTGCGCCACATCCCCTCCCTGTGTGCCACAGGGTGGGGGGGACTGCCCGGAGATGAGCGTGGGAGCCATCAGGCTGGCCGTGGAGGTCTCCCACCCGGGGTCCTTTGTCTACGTCTTCTCGGATGCTCGGGCCAAGGACTACGAGCAGCAGGAGGAGCTGCTGCAGCTGCTGCAGCACAAGCAGACCCAGGTGAGCTGCAGCAAATAAACCCCCCTATGCGGCCCAGTAGTGGGGGGAATTTTGCATCCCCCGGGCTGGTTTGATGTACTGGGGGCTGTTTGATGTGGCTGCACCCCCTCCCTGGGATAGACAGACACCCACCTTCCCCCCCGTGGCTCTGTGTGATGCTATGGGGAGTGTTGCTGGGACAGGTGGTGTTTGTGCTGACGGGGGACTGCGGGGACAGGAGCCACCCTGGGTACCGTGTGTACGAGCGCATCGCTGCCACCAGCTCCGGGCAGATCTTCCACCTGGACAAGCAGCAAGTGACAGAGGTGAGCAGGGACGGGGTGACCACAGTGTGCGTGGTCCAGCCCAGCTTGGCTGCTGTTATATTTTCCTTGGGTCAATCCTTGTGCCCAAGGCACCTCCAGATTGCCCTGGGAGCCCTACTTCAGCCTGAAACCAAAGTGAGGGCTGGAGAAGGCTGGTTGCTCTTGGGCTGCTCGTGTGATCCTTGGGATGAGCCAACTTGTCTGCCCCTGTTGGAGGGGAGGTATTTACCTGGGGCTGAGGATGAAGCTGGAGTGCTCCTGTTGCTCTCAGCACCCTGGCAATTGTGTGGGTGGCCTCAGGGAGAGTAACCCCTCCGCCTGTCCATGAAGATTTTGACGGGTGTGAAATCTTGGAGATCCAAGGAAGATCAAAGTGCTTCTTTTTTCACTCATTACTGGGCAGCAAACCCCCAGCAACAGCCCCTACCCAGTCTCCAGCAGTTGTGTGTTTAAATGTTCTTTATTCCCATGAGCGAGCTGAGGGGTAATAACGTGACTACCCTGAGCAGGTGAGCAGGAGCCACCTGGCAATAACAATTACACCAAAATACTCAATTCCTTTTGCACCTGCTTGTAGCAAGGTGGGTTCAGCCAGGGCCATCATCTTCTCCCCACCATCCCCGTGCCACCCTCATGCTGGCACCCACCAGACCTGGCTGGGGCTGGTCACTCATCCAGGCATCATTTGGCAGCTGTGCCTGAGATTTTGACACCTGCTCCCGAAATGTCCGTGCCTGATGGCAAGGGGGAATCTGGATTAATCCTCCCCCTGTGTCCCCAGGTGCTGAAGTGGGTGGAAGAGGCCATCCAAGCTGCCAAAGTCCACTTACTGTCCACGGACCATGAGGATGGTGGGGAGCACACGTGGCTTGTCCCCTTTGACCCTAGCCTGAAGGAAGTCACCATCTCCTTAAGTGGTCCTGCTCCAGGGATCGAGGTCCGGGACCCAACAGGTAGGAACCCAGAGGAAGGGAGTGGGATGGGGAATGATGCTTTGCCTCCTGGAGAGCCCTGTGGTCAGGGCTGCAGGCCTGGGGATCCCCAAACCCTGTGCTGAAAACTTAAATAGAAAAGCAATGAGCTGCAAAGCCCTCATCGGGCATTGAGTGCATCTGCCCTGCTCTCCTCCTGGGCTGGCTTTGCCCCTGATTTTAGGAGGGTTTTCTCTGCTGTGAGAGCTGTATGATGGGCTCTGCGCTGTGGTGAGCCCTGAGAGGAGGGCTCCTGGATGGCTGCTGAGATCAGGAGAATGGACCGGGGTTGCCCATCCCAGACATTCACTTGTTGTTGTAGGAAAGGTCCTTGGGAAAGGCCAAGGTCTGAAGGAACTGCTCAGCATCCCCAACTCGGCCGTGGTGGTGGGCATGGAGCCCGACGAGCCAGGGACGTGGTCTGTCACGGTAGGCTGGTGGCAGACCCTGCACATCCCCTACCCACCCCCTGATGGATATTTAGCTTTTCCAGGTGTGGGCTTTCCCCTGTCCACCTCCAACCAGGCAGAGGACGCTTGAGCGGGCTGGAAGGGGCTGGCTGCCACCTCTCCCATCCCCTGTCCTTGGCACAAGCCTCTTCCTCCACTTCCAGACCCAGAGCAGCGGCCGCCACTCGCTGAGGATCACGGGCATCAGCAACATTAATTTTCAAGCCAGCTTCTCCACCCAGCCAGACTTTGATGCTGGCCAGCCCGGGGAGCGGCCGGTGCAGGGTGAGGCTAGTGCTGCCCAGGGGAGTAGATGCTGTGTCTGGGCTTCTTGCAGCCAGGAACCTGGATGGCTTGTTTTTTCCCTTCCCTCTCTCCAGGTCTGCCCATCTCCGTGGTGGTGAACTGCAGCGGTCTGAAGCCACCAGGGCACTTGCAGGAGGTCGAGCTCTTCAACACCTCTGGCCATGCTCTCCTCTCGCTGCCCATGCGACCCCTCTCCAACACCTCCTCAGGACAGCAGCTATGGGTGGGCTCACCGCTCCATGTCCCCCCGGGTGACTTTCTGCTGAAAGTGAAGGGTGAAGATGCCCAGGGCCACACTCTGCACCGCCTCTCCGGGGTCACCTACACCAGCGTGGTCCCCAGTGAGTGGTCCCCATGCACCCCAAAGGTGCTGAGAAGGGACCAGAGGCTCCAACCCTGCCTCTGCTTTGGTTTCTGCTTGGACATTTTTTTTGATTCTACTTCCCAGTGCAGCTCTTGGTGAGCTCCTGAGGAGTGTTATACGTGTCCGTGTCCCCAACCACTTCCAGGTCTACCCAAAGTGAACATCTCCAACAAGATCCAGGCTTACAACCATGAACCACAGCTGATCTCCTGCTCTGCACGGAGTGAGGTCCCTTTCCGCCTGCATCTCAGCCGTGGTAGGAGGAAGCTCGGGGATGAGCAGGTCTTCAGGTGAGCATCTGGTTTGGCCCAGTGGGTTCCACAATGGACCCATGTGGACAGTAACAGCCCCCTGAGCTGTGCCCCATCCCAGAAGAGGGATGCTGTGTGCTGGCTGGGTGCCTGAAAGTCCTGAGCACCCCAAGGCAGCAGAGGGAAATCCCAAGTGATGTGCCTGTGTGATGCTCTGGGGAGTGAGGGTACATCTGTTTGCCTGGCTTGGATGAAAAAGAGTCCCAGGAGTTTGGATCAGAGTGGTGGCATGGTAGCCCCAGCTCTGGTGCCATGAGTTGGGGGGTGACCAGGTAATCTCCCTTTTTGTAGGAGCTGGGGGAACATCAGCTGGTTGATCCCTGTGGTGTCCAAGAGTGATGAAGGGTTTTACGAGTGCACAGCCACAAGCAAGGTCGGGGTGACACGGGCTCGTGCCTATGTCTCTGTCTCAGGTGGGGATTGCTCCTGCCAAGTCTTGATGCTTGAGGGTCTCCGGGAGCTGGGCATGGGCTCATTTCATCCTAATGTGCCGTGTTTGCAGAGCCACCACCACGTCTCATGGTCCCGGGCAACATCACGGCTTCACCGGGCCAAGACGTGGTCATGTCCTGCCTGGTTCTGAGTGACGTGCCCTACAACCTGACATGGAGCTGGGACGGGAAGGCAGCACAGCCAGGGGACAGCCGGACCAGGCTGCTGCAGAACCACTCACTGGAGATCAGCCATGTGCAGCCAGGGGACGGGGGCTTGTATGAATGCGTGGCACGCAGCGCCCACGGCACTGCCACCGCCTCCCTCTGGCTCTTCATCCAGGGTAGGCTCTGCCCCATGTGGGACCCTGGCCTGGGTGATGCCCTGTCCCACGGGTGGGCGGCCGATGGCACCAAGAGACAAACTCTTCTCCAACCCTGTGCCATGCAGAGGCGCCGTGGGTGAAGGTGGATTCCAGCCCCCAGCGTTTCGGCAGGGACCAGGAGCTGCAGCTGAACTGCACGGCTGGGGGCCATCCCCCACCCCACACTGCCTGGAAGCGCTGGGGCTGGGACGTGGAGCAGGATGAGAGGTAACCCGTGAAGACTGGGGTGCCTTCGTCCCCCCTGCCCTCCTGGGGATGGTGCTCCCCTCTCAGGGATGGACATGCTGAAGGAGAGGGGCTTGGGGTTGCCCATGGCTCTGAAAAGAGGAAGGCATTGCAATATCCCCAACCCATTCGCTGAGGTGGTTGGCTTTCTGCTGCCCTTAATTTCATATATTTATTTTTAAGCCATCCTGCCTTATCCAGGTCACCATCCCTACTGAGGGGGACTTGAGATGCTTTGCACACCCAGTGTGTGCTCAAGCCTCAAAACACTCCTGTGCTTCCCCTTAATTTCTTCTGCTTTTTGGCTTCCACCTCGCTGTACAGGCTGTGAGTGCTGGCGTGGACACTGGGGAAGATTTTTTTTCTACTTTGGAGATGAAAAAGCCCAATTCTCAATGCTTTTCCCTGGTTCAAAGCGATGTCCTTCCCCCCAGCAGCTGATGGAGCTGGCTTGAAGTGCTAACCTGCATCTATCAAATGCCCGGTGCTCACCACGTGTGCGGGATGGCTTTAAGCCCACTCACTTCTTCCAACTCATTATTCACCGGCCTATTTTCATAGCACTTTTTTTCCCTCTCTCTCCCCCTTTGCTGCAGGGTTTTCACGGATGCTCGTGGTACCCTGCACATCAGGGCTGCCCTCCCGGAGGATGCGGGGAATTACAGCTGCTACGCCAGCAGCGCCCTGGGCTGGGATGAGCAAGTCATCACCCTGGAGTTCTCTGGTACCTGCTCCCCACCAGCTGCTCCCCAGCAGCATCCCAGGAAGCTTCTCTACATCCGGGGGAGGGCTCTGGGGAGCCCTCGGGCTGAATGCCACTGCACCGAGGACTGCAAGGAGTCACCAAAGCTGTGTTTCTCCCTGTGGCACAGAGCCTCCTGCTGTCCTGGCTGTGACACCCAGCCTGAAGGCACTAGTGGGAGAAGATGTGACCCTGGAGTGCTGGGTTTCGGGGGTGCCCCCACCCCACATTGCATGGTACAAAGGTGAGACTGGGACAGACCCGGGGAACACACCCCTCCATGCACCGGGGAGCCTCTGCCACCCCGTCCCTGGACCGACGGCAGGAGGGACCCCTGGGGGGCACTCGGGGTGCTGATGTGGGGAGTCTCGGGGCAGGCGAGCAGGCGGTGGCAGCGTTCCCCCCCGGCACCCAGCGTGCCATCCTGCGGCTGCAGGCGGTGCAGGAGGAGGACGCAGGGCAGTACGTCTGTGAAGCTCTCGGCGAGGCTGGCGTCACCTCCGATGTCACCATGCTGGACGTGGGGTGTAAGTCTTTGCCTCTCCTTTTGGGTGCCACCGTGGGCTCCAACCTATCTCCACCACAATCCCTCCTGGCTCAGCTCCCTGTTGCTGCTTCCCAAGGCTCCTCGTGTCCCCAACATCTGGGTTTTCCCGAGGGTGTCAGTACTCAGTATGAGCAGGCTGAAGCCTGGTGGGATTTCCAAGGGTCAGGAGGAGGGAAGAGACTCAAGCAGTAGCAGAAGGCTGGTGCAGATGCTATTGCAAGGAACACAATGTCTTGGGGCAAGACCAGGGATCCAAATGCAATTAGTGGGATGAGGTGGAGGCTGCCTTCTGTGTGTCTGGAAATCCATGTACTCCAACCAGACATTGCTCAGGGCTTCCCACCAGAGGCAGGAGGGATGGGAAAGCCTGGGGAGGAGAAGGAGAGGAGGGATGGGAGAGCCTGGGGAGGAGAAGGAGAGGAGGGATGGGAGAGCCTGGGGAGGAGAAGGAGAGGAGGTTCTGAGTTGGGGGCAGTGGGACTTGAAGCAATTAATGGTGGAAAAGTGAAAGAGGTTTTCCTGAGCCAGGGAAATGCTGAGTGTAACTGGAAGGGATGGAAACTGCAGTGGCTATGACAGCTTTGGGAAAATACCACAACACATTAAGGCAATCTCTTAACTTTTCAGAATTACCCATCTTGTGGGTTTTCCAGCCCTGTCTCTTCTCCGGGATGGGCTGTGGGGATGCCGGGGTGTTGGGCCTGCCTGAGCCCCTTCTCTCCGATGCTCTCTCCTCCAGCTGCCCCACACTTTCCTGAGCCCCTGGGGGACGTGTCAATGGAGGTTGGGGACAGCATGAGCCTGCTGTGCCGTGCCGAGGGCTCTCCCCAACCACGGGTCACCTGGTCCCGGCAGGATGGGAAGCCCGTAATGGGCTGGCATGGAATGCCTGGTGTTTCCAGCCAGCTGGAGGCTGCTGAGCTCCTCATCAACAGTAAGAGCGCTGAGCATGCAAGTGTGTGTTGGTGTAACATAGAGCACACACGGGCATCCCAGCCAGCTGTCACCCTGAGTGCTCCTCTCCCCCCGCCTGCTACAGACTGGTGTCCCAGCGGTGGGGTTCCCCCACAGGCCCACTCTTTTTGCAGTGATAAACTATTGACATGATGGCTTTATTTGCACTTTTTACTTGTGCAAGATGAGCCGTGCTGCAACAGCTCACAAGCCTCCAGCGCTGTGGGGTTTCCCCCCCCCCTCAGAGGTGGTGGTGGTGGAGCTGGGGAAGGTGGTGTCACCCCATCCTGGAGCTTGCTTGGGGCTCTTCAGCCCCACCAAGCTCAGGTTTCTCCCTGCCGTGCTCCAGGCGCCTCGCTGGATGACCAAGCCGTCTACATCTGCGAAGCCCAGAATGAGTTTGGGAAAATCCAAGCGGAGGTCAAGCTCGTGGTCACCGGACAGGGTTTGCTTTTACATGTTTTTGTTGGTGTGTTGATCCTGGCTGTGGCCAGCACCGGCTGTGCCAGCGGTGAGGGAGCAGCAGCCACGTCGGCTCCTGGGCTGGCTGTGGTGAATGCCCAGCAAATCCCACCCCAGTGCAGGGTCTGGATAACGCCCTTCCACCTCTTTATCTTAGTGCATTGACATGCACTTGAACCCAAACTATAGATTAATATCCCCAGATTACTGGGGGGGGGGGGGGGGGCTGAATGTTAGAGCTGGATCGTGCCGAGCCAATGTCTGGACCTTGGAAGAAAAGCGATCCAGATCTGTTCTCCTGAGCATTCCCAGCCAGTTTGTCTCCAATTAATATTGTTTCCCTTTTCCCTTCTTTTGAGCAGCCCCAGAAATAGCTCTGGCATCCCCTATGGTCCGTGTGCTCCCTGGACAGCCCGTGTCTCTGCCCTGTGTCATCCTGGCCGGGAGGCCGTTCCCAGCCCGCCGATGGCTGAAGGATGGGCAGCCGGTGAGGCTTCTGCACCCACTGTGATGGTGGGTGGGTGGGTGGGTGGGCAGCTGCAAGCATGGTCCTGTGATGGGGACTTTGCTGCAGGACGGGTGCCCCAACCACCTGGGACTGAAGCTGCTGGCGGAAGATGCCAGGGGAATATTTGGGTTGGGAGGGTAATGTGAGTTCATCACTGCATCAGGGCATTCCTACTGCTCAAGGACTGATTTCTAGATATTCCCCAAAGACACAGCGATACGATGATATTTGACCCCCTGGTCTATCTTGCTTTCTCTGCCCTTGCCCAGGTAGCCCCAAGTGGCCACTATTCCATCCAGGCTGACGGGAGCCTGCACATGGACCAGGTGTCTCAGGGGGACGCGGGGAAGTACACCTGTGAGGTGACCAATGCCCTCGGCTCACACAGGCAGGACATGTCCCTGGTCATCCACGGTGAGTGGCAGAGTGCCTGGTGTCCCTGCTCTGGGGGTGAACGGGGACAGATGCCCCCTGGTCTTAAGCAGCAAGGCACTGCCCTCTTTGGTGGACATGGCCCTGGTCATGCAGCATGAGGTGCTTCTCTTCCTTCCCAGTTCCTCCCAGCATTGAGCTTGGCCCTGCCTTTGTCACTGCCACTGAGGGAGCGAATGTCACCCTGCGGTGCAATGTCACCGGTGTACCCCCCCCTACTGTCACCTGGGCAAAGGTAGGTGACAAGGACAGGCAGGATGCCATCTCCTGCCAGCCAGGCTGTGGGGTAATGTGTTTGGAGGGGACATAGCTCGCAAGCATGGCTGTGAATTCCCAGGGAGGTGGCATCAAGTACCCTGAGAAGCTGGGACTGGGAGGTAGACCTCTCTGATGGGTCCAGAGCCCTCTTCTTTCCCTTGGGATGCTCAGCTCATGGAAGAGTCACTGCTGTCTTCCTTCCTTCCTCCCTCCCTTCCCTTTCCTTTCCTCTGCAGGGCACAGAGCCCATCTCAGCAAGCCCACGCTACCACCTTGACCCTGATGGGACCCTCCTGATTCCTTCATCCTCCCCCAGGGATGCTGGAACCTACTTCTGCACAGCTACCAACGCCGCAGGCTTCTCCAGCCAGGAGGTGCAGCTCTCCGTCAGCAGTGAGTGCCCAGGACTGGCTCTTGTACCAGCTCCCCGTAAAGTATCTCCAGAGGGTGACTGGCAGGGAGAGCATGGCTTTGGGACTCTCCTAGCTTCTCTGGGTCACCTAGGCAGGTTCTAAATGGGTTTGTGGGATGGGAAGAACAGCAATGAGGGCTGTGGGGCACCTGAAATGTTCTCACACCAGCCATATTCCCTTTCCACCCAGCGAAGCCCAGGATCAGCGTGAACGGATCACAAGCATCAGACCCTATAACTGTCCTGGCTGTGCTTGGGCAGGAGACCACCCTGCCCTGCGAAGTTCATGGCCATCCCCCTCCCTTGGTGGTGTGGACCCAGGGATCCCAGCTGCTGCCTCTCACTACCACGAGGTAAAGAGAGTTGTGGGTGCTGGGACTATGATCTCTTGGGACTGTGTGTCTCCTCAGGGGGGATGCTGGGTCCATGAAGGGACTCAGATGCTTGGTAGGGAGATGCAAAGGGCATCATTGGATGCCATGGCACCAAGTGGACAATGTTCAATGCTTTGGCAGGAACTGAGGCAGCCAAGAGGCATGGCATTACCGCTGCTCTCCTTGAAGAGCGCAGCAAGAACCACCAGGCTTTTTTTCCATCATATAAACATCTGCTGGGATGGAGCAGCTGCTCCTGACCCTTTGCATGCCTGCCCTGGACATGGGGTTGAGAAGAAAAGGCTCCTTGGCCACACTCGGCCATCCGCCTTCATGCACATTCCTGCCTTGTGCCGTCATGGTGCTGGTGAGGTCAAGGACAGGCCTGGGGATGGTGGATCCCTCTGGGAGATGTTGGGCCAGGTGGCTGTAGGGCACCGAGGAGGAGTTTTGAAGTCTGGAGGAGGAGAGGAGGAGGACAGGCAGCTGGGGAGGCTGGGGATGCTGCAGCCTCTTCTGCCTAGCAGCCCATGTGTCAGGGGGACTTCACGGGCTTTAAGCATTGAAATGCTCCTGGTGGCTTTGTCTGCACTAGGACTGTTGTGTTCCAGTGTGGGACTTCTGGAGGGCCAGATTCATTTTTTGATGGTGTTGAGGCTGATGACAGGCATGAGAGAGTCATTTAATCTGATTTGATGGAAGAGATAACCTAGAGAGTGGTCTTTCCTCTTGGAAGCAAGACATGCTTTCTTCTTTCGTGGTATGTTAGCATCATGCTGGTAGTGCCTCTGTAGAACTGTGATCCTCGATCTTGAGGTTAATAATTTCTTTATGCACACCTGAGGATTGCTATGGCCTGGGGAACCAGGAAGGTGTCTTGGTTTTGCTGTTATTGGAGGGACTGTGTTGCCTTGTCTCTCTTGCCGTGTTTCCTGTGGTTGCTCCCGGTTGACTCATGTTGCTCCCCACATCTCATGTGCTTGTCCTCACGTGCCTGGGTGATTTATGGGAGCACATGAGAAGGAATCTGCAGCCGTGGGCTGAGATGATGTTATGTCTGTGGAGCACAAACAGTGCTGGGAGCGAATGCACAGCCAGCTCCAGCTGCAGGGGCTGCTCTCCATGGGGAGCCCCGTCACCCTTCATCCCCATGTGGGTGGCTCTTGCCACTGCCTCATGCTGAGCTCATGCAGGAGCTGAGAAAAGGGAATTTGCACCCACGGATGGCTCTGCCATCCTTCTTGTGCAGGAGGTGGCCCTCGGGGGCCTTCTCTTGGCTGTCTCAAGATGATGGTGAGCTCTCAGCCCTTAGCTGAGATGGATGATAGGTGGTGATGGATGACGTGGCTGTTCCTCCCATCTAGCTTTTCTGTTCCTTCTTCCCCAAGCTACAGTGTCCTCCCTTCGGGGTCCCTCCTGTTGGCCAAGCCCCAGGTGACAGATACCGGCCTCTACACCTGCACGGCCACAAATGCCGCAGGGAACGCCTCGCTCAGCTACAGCCTCCACGTCCAAGGTTCACATTTCCTGTTTAAAATGCTCCTCCTGTGAGCTGTGGGTCTTAATGTACCACTGGGGTCCTGCACCCTCCAAACCTTGGCTGCTCCCACATCTTTGTGCCAGGGTCCAAGCATGGTCCCAACCTGACGTCCCGTTTCTCCCCAGTTCCCCCCCAGCTGCTGATCGGTGATGGAGAAAGTCCCCTGACGGCTGTTGCCAACAGCTCTCTGAGGATTCGCTGTCGTGCCATGGGCATTCCCACACCCCAGATCCAGTGAGTGCTGCAGGGTGGTGGGTCCTGCCCACCTTCCCCTGAGCTCCCTTAGGGACTGTGTAACTCCCTGGGGGTGCTCTTCAGCCCAGCACACAAAGCTGTGGCTGAGACTGGACTAGGAGCCCAGGGTGGGTATGGGGACTGCCAACTTGGGGTGTTCCTTAGTATGGGAGGCATCCATTCCTGCTCCATGTCCCTGGGATCCTGCTCTGCCCAATGATCTGGGCACTGCCAGCTTCTTTCCAGGTGACAAGGGGACAGTCTTTACTGCCAGCACCCGACTATTCACTCCCTTGCTGGGTAGAAATGGGGGGTGGGGGGTGGCAGGACAGACCAAGGACTTGTCTTCTGTCCCCTTTCTCACAGGTGGCTGAAGGATGGGCATTCACTGGGAGAACAGGACGGTGTGGTGGTGTCCGAGGACGGTGGGACTCTGCTAATTGCCCGCGTGGGACTTGGTCACGAAGGGCTCTACATCTGCCAGGGCAGCAACAAAGCAGGGGTGGCCCAGGCAGAGGTGCAGGTTTTGGTTCAAGGTGAATACAACATCTAGGATGAGACATGTTATTTCTCCTGTGTGTGAGGGAGAACATGGCCAGTGAAAGGGATGCATGTTCTTGGCCTTGCTTTTTGGGAGTGTAGAGTCAGTAGCTTGATCCATTGGGATCTTGCCCATTACCAATGAGGCTGAGAGCTGATGGCCATTGATACATGGGTGCTTCCCAGTGGAGGGTCTATTTCCAGCCCTGTTTTCCCTCTGGCCAAACCACTCCTTGGTCAGCATCCGTGGTTGTGATGCTGAAGACGTTGGGTGTGAATTTTCCAGAGGGAATGGAGATCTCTGCCTGGGAAGGATGAATATCTCACCAGTGTGGGTAACAAATCTGCTAGCCGAATGGGGAGCAGCTTTGGCACCATGTGGCAACGTGGTCCCCTCCCAGAGTGGGGGGGGAGTCTGTTCTCCCTGGACTTGGTGGTTGCTGAGAACCCCTGGTGAACCTGGCCATGCTCAGGCACTGCACTGTGTGGCTGCAGCTGGCTTGGGCCACACAGAGCCAACGACTGTGTGTGCTGGGTTGCAGTACCTCCCAACATTGAGCCCAGCGTGGTGGACCTGGTCATCCTGGAAAATGGCACGGCATCCCTGCAGTGCTTGGCTTCAGGGCTGCCTGCTCCTGGTGAGTCCGTCCTCTCCCTCGGCTCTTGCTCATGTATCCATGGGGCTTTCCCTGGGTCTCCTTGGTGACTGGGGTAGCAGCCTCTCACCACTTGGCTTCCCGCTTCCCTCCAGACATCACCTGGTACAAGGGGCATGAGCAGCTCTCGGCTGGACCAGGCTGGACTATCTCCAGGGATGGGAAGCACCTGGAGATCCAACGTGCCCAGCTCTCCGATGCTGGCAGCTACCACTGTGTGGCCTCCAACGTGGCCGGTGTCACTGAGCTCCGGTACAGCCTGCAGGTGACTGGTGAGTCCATGCCAAGCAGGGGAAGGACTGTGGCTGCCTGAAAGCTGGGGACTTCCATCCTCCAGCATCTTGTGTGTACATGGGACCAAGCCTTGAGACACATCTCTGGAATATGGTTTTAGCAGAGCCCCTCTCCTCTGCCCTGCTTGCAGTTCCAGTCATGTTCATCCCAAATGATGTCTTAGAAAACCATGGCCTGGTTTGAGTATTGCCTGGTCCACACCGTGGTGTCTCCTACCCACCCCATCCCTTTTTTACTCTGCTGCTCCTGGTGACATTTCTTTGCTCCCTCCCTCAGTGCCCCCTCGGATCACAGCTGGTCCCGGTCCAAGTCCCGTCACAGTGATGGTGAATGAGCTGGTGACACTGGAGTGTGATGCTACGGGGACCCCAGCTCCAGTGCTGCTGTGGCTGAAGGACGGCACTCCAGTGCCCAGTGTGGTGGCGGGTGGTGGCCCAGAGGTGAGACAGCTCCTGATGGAGCAGGAGCTCACTGGGCACATCCCACCAGGATGATGCTCCTTTTTCTTATTCTGACTTTTAAAAACCCAATTGCTGGAGCTGAGCTCAAGGCAGATCCCCATCCCTGTTCCTGTGTGATGGCTTGCAGCCCAGCTGCCTGTCAGTTTCCCTGGTTTCATGCTCATCTGGGCTCTTTCTGCTCCTTGGGGGAGCACAGATACTCTCCGGTGGGCGCGTGCTGTCCCTGCCCACTGCTCGCCTCCAGGACTCGGGGACATACACGTGTGTAGCCAGCAGTGCTGTGGGGGAGGACAGATGTGAGGTTGCCCTCGAGGTGAGGTGTAAGTACCCCTGTGCATCCCCAGCCCCTTCCCACCAGGGCGGCTGTGGGGTTGGACGTGATGCTCAGGACTATGGGGCTACTCTGCTGTCCCCTTACAAGTGTGTGGGGCTGTGGGGGACCAGCCCTGGGGAGAAAGGGGCTACCAAAGGGGGTGGCTCAGGGAAGGTGTTCCCTTTTTGATCTGTTTTCCAGTGCCCCTCGCTGCCATGGGTGAGGAGGAGAATGTCTCCGTCATCGTCAACCATCCAGTGAAACTGGAATGCAGAGTCCCCGGGGTCCCCCCTCAGGGGTCCCGCTGGCTGAAGGACGGGAACTTGCTGACACCAAAGCCGGGCTTGGGACTGTCTGTGGAGGGGACTGTGCTCCAGGTGACACTTTAGAGTATTGCAGAGGATGGGAGGAGAATCAGGGCATTTAAGGATCCCTGCCTCCCCCTGTCCACCTTTGGGAGGTGTCCCAGGTCCCACCTCTCATCCTGACCCTGTCCCTGTGGCTTCTGCCAGCACAAAATCCCCCCACGAAGGGACTGGGTGGGTCCAGCATCTTAGTGCCTCTGCTTGCTCTGGCAGATCAGGGAAGCTGCCCTTCAGGATGCGGGCAGGTACACGTGTCAGGGACCGGGCCACCTGGAGAGACACTACAACCTTGATGTGTGGGGTAAGGGCTGCTGTGGCTGAAAAAACCCACCAGGGGCAAATACACACACATATAAAAATATATTTAGAGAGAGTGTGTATGTGTGTATATGTACAAGCATATATACTATATTATATACCATTTATTTATATGTATAATGTTTACCTGGGGTAGTTGACTGTCTCAGAAAACATTAAACCCAAAATATTAGAGTTCTGCAAGAGGATGGAGCTGGAGGTGGTAGGGAATCCCCACCAGAACGGATGTCAGAGGAGAAAAAAGCCAACATTTGCATGAGTCTTGGGGCGAGATTTCCATGGCAATGCAGAAGAAGTGCCTCTCCAAAATGTGGGCAGGAGAGCAAAGGGATTTCCTTGCTGTTGCCAGGGCTCTTCTGTCCCTTCTTTGCACTTGGTCAGCACAGGAGTTGCTGCAGGCATTGTCCCCCTGGCTCTGCCCCTGCCCGAGTCAGGAGGATGCCAGTGGTGGTTCCCAGGCTGGTGCCAGGATGGGCACCGGCTGCGTTTGCTCACTCAATTCAAGCATCCTTGTAGCCTCCCAGCCCGTTTCAGCATGTCCACAACGCTGGGGGCTAAGCCAGGGTCTGGCTTTTCTCAGGGATGCTCAAGGCCAGTTGGTGGAAGTCCTGCAGGCAGGTAGCCAGGGAGTGGAGAAATTCCAGTTCTCCTGCTCCAGGCTTGTTCCTGCGATCCCTTCCCAGGGAAACGTTTGCACGTCTGGTGTCCTGGCTCGGGTGCATTGTTTGGGTTCTGCTGTTTTTGTTTTTCTGGGGTTTCTGGGTGTTGAGTTTTTTCTTCTACAAACTGATATCCCTCATGGGAAGGAGTTACCGTTTTCCAGCCAGCTGTATTTATGAGCAACGGAGAACAGCATCCAATAATGGAAAGAGTTAGGTAACCTTCCCAGTGAGCAGTGCTACCTAATAAGGCTGTGTCTGGCCAACCTGGGCTTGGCCTGCCTGTTCGGCTGGCGCGGGATGCTCAGTCATCTTCTGCTGTAGGCCACGTGCAATTAAAAGCATCACTTGCTTAATAGCTGGAGAATCAAGATTATTGTTTCCACATGGAGCCAGGGCAGGGGAGGCTTGCCGGTTCTTTGTGTGAAGCCCAGCGGAGCTGTGGGTGGTGTGTAGCCAGCAGGACAGAGCTCCAGCAGGGAGCTGCCCCCCTCCTCTTGTCCAGCACCATCAGTGAGCTTCTCTTCTCTTCTCGTCCTCTGCAGTGCCCCCATCCTTCTCCTCAGCAGAGCCTCACACAGTGTCCGTGCTGGAGGGGCAGTCCATCAGGCTGGCCTGCGAGTGCCACGGGATCCCCTTCCCCACTCTGACCTGGCTGAAGGACGGTAGGGTCCTGCTCCTCAGCCTCATCCCCCCCCCACACATGTGTTGACCCACTGGACAGATGTTGGTCTCCTCAGAACAAGGAGTGCTTCATGCTGGGCAGCATCCAGCTTCTGGGTGGGAACTGGTCCTAATGGTAATTTGAGAGAGGCTGTTGTCTCCTTCCCTGACAGGTGAGCTCCTCTCTGCCCAACCTGGGAGCCCAAAGCTGGTATCTGCAGGAGGGAGGATGCTCTACATTGAGAAGGTACAGCTGATGGACAAGGGGATATACACCTGTGAGTGCAGGAATGCCGCTGGCAGCAGCAGCAAGGAGCATCACCTGGAGGTGCATGGTGAGCCAGTGGTGTCCAGAGACAGAGAGGTTGAAGGTGCCATAGTATCTCTCAATGCATGGTCTATCTGGACCCAAAAGTTCACAGCCCTTGGCCACTGCCTTGAGTGTGTGGGAAAGGCTGCTGCTAGCTGGGTTAGATCTGCCCCTCCAGGTTTCCATCTGATTGCAGCTGGTTTTCACTCCAGCAGCCCCATTGCACTAATTCCCCCCCCTCACACTTGCTTCACCTTCCTGCAGCCGCTGTCCAGACCAGTAGTGTTCATACATCCACTTGCACACAACCAAAGGAGCTGTGTCACCTCCACCCTTTGTTCCTCTGTCCCACAGCACTGCCAAGAATCCAGAGCATCAGCAAAGCCCCGAAGAAGGTTTCTGTCATCAAGGCTGGTGAGACGGTTTTGGAGTGCGAGGCCATGGGGACACCACTGCCCACGGTGACGTGGGTGAAGGATGGGCAGCCTGTGGCCAGTGGGGACGGGATCCTGCTTACGGAGCAGGGGAGGAAACTGCGCATCCCCAAGGCAGAGGTGGCCCACGCGGGACGCTACGCTTGCCTGGTGACAAATGTGGCAGGGCAGGAGTGGAGAGAGTTTGACGTTGCGGTGCATGGTAGGGGTGCGGGACAGGGCTGGTGGCTGGGGTTTGTGGGTGCAGGCAGGCTTGGGAGGGTGGTGATGTCGCACAGCACGAGTGTGGAGAACAAGATGACATGGAGGTCTTGGTCAACCCAGAACACAGATGATCTTGGGTCAAAGGGGGATGCTCTGAGCATATCTGTAGAACTGGCTTCATCAGGCTGGAGTTTCTTTCCAGGGTCATTAGAGCAGATCATCTCACACCTCGTAAAGTCATCTACTTTCCAAGGACTTGGGGAAACCTCATGGGTCAAGGTACCAAGCACTTGAGCTGGAAGAGGCCTGAAGTGGTTTGGGGTGTGTGGCCAGCTTGGTGTCACACCTGTAAGCGTGGGCTTCAGAGTGTGGGTAGGTGGCACATACTTGTTGTAAGTCACCTATCCCATAATGCCTTTAAAGTTGACAATTTCAGATGATGCTCATGGTCTTCTGGGCTTGTGTCCTCAAACTGTAGAGCAGGAGAGTGGAAACAAGCCAGGTTTACTCATTAGGTTTCCTTTGTTCTTCTGCTGTCTTGGTGACTGCTTTGCAAGTGGATGTCCATCCTCTTCTGCATCCCCAGTTCCTCCTGAGTTCATTCAAAGATTGGGAATGACAACCAATGTCACTGTGTCTCTGCATGGAGCCCTGACACTGACCTGTGAGGCCACTGGTGTTCCTCTTCCTACGGTCACCTGGTTCTGGAATGGCTCTCCCATCACACCCAGCGAGTACACACATGTACTTTCAGGTCAGGGATGAGGATGAGACATGGATGCTGTGAGAGATGGGAGCTTTGGGAAAACATTTTGCCCCAGCATGATGGGTGTAAATGCAGCAGAGCTCCAGCCCTGAAGGAGCACTGCTGCAACGGACTGGTGCATGGATCAGGGCCCTGAAACCTCTCTGATCCTTGGCTTCCAGGGGGCTGGATGCTGAGACTCAGCCGTGCACAAGCCCAGGATGGTGGCCACTACTCCTGCCTGGCCAGCAACATAGCTGGGGAGGTCAGGAGACATTTCTACATTGAGGTCCTAGGTAAGGAGGGGTTCTCCATCTGCTGCAGGATTCCTGGCAGGATTTCAGAATTTCACCCTTGCTGTGACAGTCATGCCCAGTCAGGCCTGGGCATGGTGGAAGCTGCAGTGCTGGAGTCCTTTGTGACTTAGCACGTGAGTTTGGAGGCTCAGTGAAGCTGGTTAGCTGCTGAGTTCCTTGGTGGCTTATGTTCCTAGTTCCTCCCCACATTGAGAATGCGGATGAAGAAGAGACCACCAAAGTTCCTGAGGGTCTTCCTGTTACCTGGTCCTGCCTGGCTGCAGGTAAGTACCAGGCAGGGAGTGGAGCTGGGGCAAGCAGGTGGAAGATGAGACTCAAGGACCTGAGTCTCCCTTTGGGGTGTGGAGCACATGGACAGCACAAGTCAACGACATGAAAACAGCTGAAATCAGCTTAAGAGGGTTTTTTGGGATAGTTCCTGGCTTTGCAGTTGGGCTGTCCGGGAAGTGCTGGACCCACGTGGGGAGCTTGTTCCACAACGTAATCTCCAATCTTTTCCAAATGGAGCTAAAATTCCTCTAATCTGGTTTCTTCTTTAGGGATGGGAATAATCAATCACCTCCTACTCAGGACAGTTTTTGTTCTTGCTGGCTCATCCAGCAGCCTCTAAAAATCTGATCCAGATCATGATAACTTTGGATTTAGGTTGATGTCCCTGCTTCCCAGAAAAGTTCTGGCGCAGTGACCTTGGTCAGGCTGTGCTCACACATGGAAAAACTTTCCATGAAGGCCAAAACTTGCTTTCTACCCCGCACAGGCAACCCCCAACCAAAGATCACCTGGCTGAAAGATGGCCACCCTCTGCCTAATGGAAACACCTTCTCCATCTCCCCTGATGGCTCCGTGCTCCACATTCCACAAGCCTCCCTGTCTGATGCTGGCCGCTACTCCTGCGTTGCCTCTAGTGCTGTGGCAAATCAGACCAAGCACTACCTGCTGGATGTTTCAGGTGTGAGATGCCTTTGAATGGAGGCAGCATCTCAGGTGTGAGCAGGGAACATGGGCTTAGAGGGCTTTTAATTGGGTAGGTGGTGAGGATCCCTTAACCCTACAGCCAGCAGCATGGCATGATGTCCTGGACCTACTAGAAAGCCCTCATGAGACCTCTTGAAGGGCCCATCTAATGAGCGGTCTGTCTCAGATGATGGCTTGTTCGAAAGTGGTGGATGTCTTCTGTGTCCCCTGTGCTTTTGGGGGGCACAGACTGAAACTGGGCTTGTGCTGTGCATTTTACATGCTGTGGCCAAGGCCAGCTCCCTGAACTGGGGTCGTGCTCTCTGATGGGTGGATGAAGCGCTAATCCTAAGTGGGTGCTAATGCTCATCTGCCATGCAAACATATCTCTGCAGCCAGTCCTACGTTTGCTGGAGATGCCGCTGCAGAAGAAGTCACAGTGATCATCAACAACCCCATCTCCCTGGTCTGCGAGGCTTTACCATACTCATCTCCCAACATCACCTGGCTCAAGGATGAGGTTCCCCTCAAAGTGTCTAGAAACGTCCAACTGCTCCCTGGTACTGTGCCAGTGTCTTCAGGCTCTGCGTGACTGTGGTGTGACCCCTTGCTCTATGCCCTGGGGAGTGGGAGTGGTGCCTTTTCTGGGTCTAGCTGTAGTCTAGGGCAATGGGATAGTGAGAAGTCATCATCCTGCAGGACCCAAGGGGGTCAGGCCATCAGCTGGATGCTGTTTTTTCATGTGCTACATCATCTAATAGTAGCTAGAGCCTCTCTGGCAACATCAGTAAGATAGCACTGTTTTTCCCAGCCTGGAAACTGGGCTCTTGAAGAGCACTAAACCCTCTTAAGTCAGGTTTGCAGGTGATCAGCAGGTCCCTTAAGATGTTTTCTTGTGCTGCATGGGGATAGAGATCTGTGGCTGTGGGGCAACCTTCTAAGGAGATCCCCTTTGCCCAGGTGGCCATGGGTTGCAGATCCTGAATGCCCAGGAAGAGGATGCGGGCACATACAGCTGCATCGTGGCCAATGAAGCCAGGGAGGCCACGAAGAACTACTCCGTGAAGGTTCTGGGTGCGGGATCTCTCTGTGTCCTTCCTAATTCCTGCAACAACCCCCACCACTGTAACCAGACCAGAGGCCCTTCCCTTCCTGTACCTTCACCCTGGGCAGCTGCACCTTTCACAACTGGTGCTCAGTCACAAACATATCAGCACGTGGCCTCTGGTCTGCCCTGGGGAGGGTGAAAGGGTCTGTCTGAGGGTGTCAGCTGTCACTGAGTAGGGCAGAGCAAGAGTTTGGGGGCTCTTCTCTCATCCCAACTGTGTTGTCTCTCCCCACTAGTTCCTCCTTGGATTGCCAGAGATGACCCTTTGGGGGAATCTGCCATGAAAGAGATAAAAGCCAGGGTCAACAGCACAGTGATCCTGGAGTGTGAGACCTGGGCTTTGCCAGAGCCAACTATTCGGTGGTACAAGGACAAGCAGGTGAGGTCTTAACTGCAACTGCTGCCACCATCACAGGTAGATAGAGTTGAAAAATACCTTTTATATGGCTGTCTGGGCTCTGTTCCACTCCTGGATGTGTAATCCTCCTGTTTCTTCTGTGCCTTGGGGCTGGGATCCTTGTGCAGCTCCTGGAAAGCACTGGCCACCTCCAGATCCTCAACGAGGGGCAGGTCCTTCAGATCAAACCAGCCAGAGTCTCTGATTCAGGACACTACACCTGCGTGGCCACCAATGCTGTGGGTGAAGATGACAGGGACTTCATCGTGCATATCCAAGGTGAGCCCTGGGCTACTGGCCAATACCTGGAGCAGCAGGTGTCTCAGCAAGAGGAGGGGTCCTTAGTGGGCTCCTTCATGGGAGCAGAGCAGAGTGATCAGGAAGAGGGTTTGTATCATCTGGAAAACAGACATCTCCTTGGTCACAATCAGGCCTGGGCAGATGCTCTGGTTGCACCTGGGGGTGTAAGTCCCCATTCCTCACAGCTGACCACAGCCTGTCCCCGCAGTGCCACCCCTCTTCCAAGCGCAGACAAGCCTCAACGAAGCCCTTGAGATCTTCTACCGCGAGGAAGACCAGGATGGGGAGGTGACAGAGCACCGGCAGGCCATCCTTGACCAGCCCACTGCACTCTACTGCGACACCAACGCCATCCCACCCCCCCAGCTCACCTGGTACAAGGACGGGGAGCCCCTCTCCCCTGGCCCAGGGGTGCTGATGCTGCTAGGTAATGGGGATGGACCCTTGGTGTGGGGTTCAGGTAATGGGGATGGACCCTTGGCGTGGGGCTTGCGGGGTTTCCTGCAGCAGCTTTGTGGGTTGAGAGCACCCGTAGTATGGGGGGAGGTTGGACCCTGTCCCCATGCTCCTGCCAACGCACACAGCACCTGTGGGACCTGCAGTGTCACTGGGGCTGCATTAGGGGTCTGCGCACAGGGAGGTTGGAGAGGACACTCTGACCCCTGTGGAACCATTTCTTGCCCCAACCCTGCCCTGTGCTGCAGGGGGCCGGGTGCTGCAGCTGCAGGCAGTGCGGGAGGAGGACGCGGGCAGGTACACCTGCGAGGCGGCCAACGCGGCGGGATGGGACCGGCTGCACTACCTGCTGGAGGTGCTGAGTGAGTACGGGGCCAGGGTGGGGAGTGGATGGAGGTATGTGGCAGACCCATAACTGCCTGCTTCCAGGTGCTCCAGCCATCCACAGTGGCACGGAGGACCTGGCTGAGGAGGTGACAGCCACCATCAATGGCACTATCCGCTTCAAGTGTGAAGCCACTGGGCACCCAGTCCCTGTGGTGTCCTGGCTCTGGAATGATGTCCCCATTGTGGTCAGCCCACGGCACCAGCTCCTGGAGGGTGGCAAGGTCCTGCAGGTCAGCGTCCCCCTGGGCAGGGTGGCTGTGCTGGGGCTGACACCAGGTGGAGGGAATGGGCCACTGTTCCCTCCACAGGGAGGAGGTTGCCCTGGTCTTGCGAGGTGCTGAGATCCCTGTGGGAGCTCCAGCAGCTCCCCAGCTCAGGGCAGCCCTCAGCAGGTCTCTGGTCTCCCTTTGCAGGTGGCTGCAGTGGAGGTAGGTGACACCGGCAGCTACACATGCGTGGCTGAGAACATGGTTGGATCAGCTGAGAAGAACTTTGCCCTTTCCGTGCAGGGTAAGGCACCCCTAGCAATCCTTCCCTGGGTTGCTGATTGACCTTGTTCCTCCTGATTCTCCTCCTCCTCTGTTGGATAGAGTCTCCTGTGGCTGCCTCTGTCCCCCGCCTTCCTGTGCTTGTCACATTTGCCCAGTGTGAGGAGATCGAGGTGCCAACATGCTCCAAGAAGGCGAGATGCTTGGTCCTCATTTCCTCCTGGGGAGCCCTGGGGGGGAGCTTGGCCTCCACAGTGACAGTTCCCCTCTGGCACTCTCTTTTGGCATGTGTTGGAGCAGAGGCACCCCAAATCATGGGCGCAAACCCTGAGAGCATTGATGGCATCGTCAATGGCAGCATCTCTCTGGCATGTGATGTCCAGTCTCACCCCGCTGCAGAGATCACCTGGTACAAGGATGGCCAAGTCCTGCAGCTCGGTGAGGAGGTGACCGTCACCTCAGGTACGCTGGGATGAGCAAGGATGACAGCTTGTCCCCCAGGGCTTGGCACGGCCACTAGCTCTTGATGGTGGGCTTCAACTCTTCTAACCTCCCTGTCTGGATGCTGTATGTGGGTCTTGAGCTCAGACTTTCAGCCATAATCACATGCTACCAACTCACTGCCGAGTGACAGGATCAAGGTTGCATCCTGCAAATCCTGCACTGCTGCTCCCCAGGAGCTCAGCACCCTTCTCTTCTGTGCATAGGGAAGTCTTAGACCTCAAAGAGGGACTTTGTTGGCCAGAAACCTCTCTGTGGAGCTTGACTGACTGTGGAGGGATGGGTCAGCTTGCCAGCATGGTGGCCCAGACTCAGTCCTGTCTCCAGCCAGCCCTGACCTCTTGCTCCCTGCTTCTTCCAGACTCACGGGTGCTGCAGCTCCCTCACCTGCAGCTTTCCAGCTCGGGCACGTACACGTGTGTGGCACTGAATGAGGCCGGCCGGGATGAGAAGCGCTTCATCCTCACCGTTCATGGTGAGTGGCAAGGGCTCAGCTGGGACCTGATGGGAAACTCTGGTCCTTGTGTTCCTGCTCACACACCCCATCCCTGCTCCTCTTTCCAAGGGACCCCAGGCATTGAGGACCCACAGCAGGAGATGGTGGATGCCGATGTGGGGAGCCCCCTCATCCTGACCTGCCAAGTCACTGGTGTGCCTGTGCCCACCATCACCTGGCTGAAGGATGGGAGCCCGCTGGGTATGTGGTGCAGGAGTGCATGCCAGGTTGCCATCCCGAGCCTCACCATGGTCCTGCCTCAATGTCTCCATTTCTAATCCAACTGTGGGAGCACCTCAGGGCCCCATGGAGGAGGAAGCAGGGCATGAAGGGGCTGGAGTTTTCCCTGCAAGGTTTTGAAGAGCCCTTGGATTCATTCCTGAGGCTGGAGCAATGGGACGTGGGCATGGGAAATGTGGTGGAGAGATGAGGGGGTGAGCTCTGGGTACCAGCCCTTGGGTTACTCACTGGGACAGGGGGTCTGTCCCCAGATCAGCGGCTCTTTCCTCCTGCAAAGCTCCAGCCACGCGTGGTACAAACCCCCTCCTCTCTAGAGCCCCGACCTCCACTTTGACCAAGTCCTCAAACCTGGGTCCTGGGTGTGGGAAGGAGGGAGTGTGACAGTGTGCCTGGGGGGGGCTTGATGGAGGAGTTCTTCTGCAGCCCCCTTCACCCCATCTCCTTGCAGAGAGCAGCCCGGAGCAGGGCCTGGTGTCTGTGGGGGGTCAGCTCCAGCTCAGCCCCCTGCAGCCCTTCCATCAGGGCTGGTACACCTGCCTGGCACGGGGCCCGGCCACCACGGCACGCAAGGACTTCATGGTGCTGGTGCGAGGTAGGGCTTCCCCAGGGTGGATGGGTGGGTGGGGGTCCCTAGAGGCTCTTCCTCAAAGGGGAGCCTTCCTCCACCTCCTCTTCTTTAATCTCCTTCTCTTCTTGAGACAGTGCCACCCCGGATCACCAGCGCGGGGGTCCCCAGTGAGCACAGCGTGCTGGAGGGCAGAGGGGTGAGGCTGGAGTGCCGGGCAGAGGGGCAGCCCACCCCCCAGATCTCCTGGCTGAAGGACGGGCAGCCCCTGAGGCTGCAGCCCCCTTCACGTGCCCGGTGAGTCTGGGGGGGTGGATGGACACACATCCCACAAGCTAGCGATGGCACAGGCCCCTGTCCGTGCCTCAGTTTCCCCATGTGCAAAAGAGCAGTGCAAGGCTGAGCTCTGCTGCTTCTCCTCATCTCCCTGCTTGGGCTGGGGTGAGCATATCCCAGCTGTTTGCTGAGGAGCATCACCCCAGCGTCCTGGATGCTGCTGACGCCTGGCATGGTCACTGTCACCCTGGCATGGTCACTGTCACCCTGGCATGGTCCAAGCTCCTGTGCTGGCCTTGCAGCACACCCCAAAATCTGCAACAGATCACCGACCTGTCCTCCCCACGCAGGATGTCCCCCAATGGCTCCTTGCTCCTTGAGGGGCTCCAAGCTGCTGACTCGGGGGCTTACACCTGCCTGGCCCGGAACAGTGCAGGCGAAGACGCATGGCTGCAGACACTGAGCGTGCTGGGTGAGCAGGGTTGGGGACCATGGGTCACCACCAGGGCCACCCACCCCCAGCAGCCCCGTCAGCCCCTCTGTCCCCTCTCCCAGTACCCCCCACCATCAAGAGAGGCGCCGATGACTCGGAGGTGGTCCGTGGCATCCTGTCCGCGGCAGTGACCCTGGAGTGCCGGGCACGGGGGTCCCCTCCCCTGCACGTCAGCTGGCTGAAAGATGGGCTGCCCCTGCACCTGTCCCCTCGTGTCACCCTGCTCTCTGCCGGGCATGTCCTCCGGTAAGAAGTGACCCTGGAGTGATGCTCAGGGGCTGGTGCCCGGGTTTGCATGACAATGGTCATGGCTGCACCCCAAGGTGCCTGCATGTCAGCGTGGAAACCTTGAGGTGCAGTGGGGTTACCCGGAGCTGATGTCTCCTCCCCATCCCCTGCCCTGCTCCATGGGGTAGGATCTCCCAGGCACAGGTCTCTGACGCCGGGCTCTACACCTGCATCGCCTCCAGCCGGGCAGGGGTGGCCGATCGCAGCTTCGTCCTGCAGATATGGGGTACAGGGCAGCAAGGGGGTTGGGGAGACCAGAGCAGGGGGAACCCGGGCACCAATTTTGCTGGCACGTGTTGTGCTTTGTAGCCTCATTTCCAAACAGGGTCCTGAGCAGAGTCCTAGGCCACCAAGGTGGACTGGGAGAGGATGGAACAAGGCAGGACCAGCCTGAAAGCGGTCCCAGAGCAACCCTGCAGGGAGGCTGAGCTGCCTCTGGGTGCCCACAGGACACCAGGGAACTGCCCCCATTTGCTCCCATGTCCCCCCTAAAGGGAATCTCCCTCCCCAGTGCCCCCTGTCCTGGAGAGTGCCGAGAGCAACGAGGAGCAGATGGTGGCCGAGGGCTCTGATGTCACCTTCACCTGTGAAGCCACTGGATCCCCAGCACCGGTGGTGACTTGGATGAAGGATGGAAAGCCCCTGGCATGGCAGAGCAACCATGTCTCTGGTGGCCCACGACTGAGCCTGGTGGCCGTGGGGCCAGCTGACGCGGGGGTGTACTCCTGCCTGGCGGCCAATGAGGTGGGGGAGGTCAGCAAAGCCTTCCACCTCCTGGTGTCCGGTGCGTGTCTTTCCCCAGGGATTTGGGAAGGGGAGATTAGCCAATTTTTGGGGATCAATGAGGGGATGAGTCTACCTACCTCACCGTGTGTCTTGCAGAGCCGCCCCGCATAGAGGCTGCGTCCCAGCCCACCGAGATGTCCATTGCTGTGGGCACCCCACTAGAGCTGACGTGTGTGGTGACAGGCGTCCCCGTGCCCACCGTCACCTGGGAGAAGGACGGGCGGCTGCTGGCAGGGCCCTGGCTCGTGTCAGGGAATGAGAGCACCTTCTACATTGAGAGCACTAAGGTAGGGGCTCCTGTCTTCTCCTCACCCCTATTATCTTTTCATATCTCAACTTCTCCCTTTCCTGGCTTTGCGTAGGTGGCCGATGGTGGCTTGTACACCTGCCTGGCTGCTAGCCCCGCCGGGGAGGACAGCAGGAGTTTCCATGTCAGCATCCAAGGTAGAGTGGCCCCAGCAGTGCAGTGAGGAGAGTGCTAGCAGGGGGGTGGGCAGAGAGATCTGGGGGACCAGGGAGTCAGAACATCCCCTGCACCCGTCCTTGGAGTCACTGGGGGGTGAGTGGGAAGAGTGGTAGGGGCTGTCAAGCCTCCATTGGGCAGGAACTGGAGGGCAGCATGAGGTCCTGCAGAGCTGGTGTCCTGTGCGTGACTTATGGGGACAGGTATGAGTGTGCCCAACCCACACGGCACCCCCTGACCCGTCTGGCGTGTGTCCCACAGCACCTCTCAGCATTGCAAGCGTTGGAGAGACCCAGAGCATCACCACAGTGGCAGGGGGGCAGCTCATCCTGGAGTGCCCTGAGGATGCCGTGCCACCCTCCCACATCGAGTGGCACAGGGAGGGCTCCCCGCTGCAGGTACCTGTGATGGGACCTGGGACTGGGCTCGGATAGGTGCTGGGATGAACCTTCACTTGCCCCATCATGCTCATGGTGGGGATAATGTGGGAAGAACTGCTGACGGGGACTCCCTGGGGGTGTCAGGAGGATCGCCGCAGGCAGGTCCTGGCCGAGGGGCGCTTCCTGCAGATCCAGGCCGTGAGGGCAGCTGATGGTGGGGAGTACAGCTGCAGGTCCACCAACGCAGTAGGGGACACCAGCCTCCGTGTCCGGGTGGAGGTTCATGGTGAGTGATGGTGCCCTGCCACGGGGCTTTGGTGGCAGCAAGTGCCAACTCTGTCCCTATTGCTTCAGGGATGTGCAATATTATGGGGTGTCCTAAGGCTGGGGTGATGGCAATGGGGGTTGGGTGATGCCCAGCCTCTAGTGCTGCTCTGGGCTGATGTTCTCCATCCCCTGAGCCCTGTCTCTGATTTTTCTCCGGTGCTGACTGGCCGCTACCACAGTGGCCCCGGAGATCCAGCCGGGCCCCGAGGAGGCGAGGGCACTGCTGAACGGCTCGGTGGTGCTGCCATGCCAGGTGGAGGGGTGGCCTGTGCCCCGGGTGACGTGGTGGAAGGATGGCCGGCTTCTGACCCTTCACAGGAGCAACAGGTACGAGGCTCTGTGGGTTGGTGGCACCAAGAGCTGGCTTTCAGATCGTGGCACCCTCCACATCAATAGGTGTTTTGGTGTGCCTGAAGCAGAGATGGCACTGTCACCTGCAAAGAGATGTGCTCTGTCCCCATGGCAGCTCAGTGGATACTTGCCACATCTGGCTGTAACAGCACATGTCACCTTCCCAGCTGTGTGTCCCCATGCATCACAGCTCACAGGACTCCCTCGCTCTCCCTCCCCAGGCTGCAGCTTCTCCCAGGTGGCTCCCTGCAAATCGACCCCATCCAGGTCCAGGATTCAGGCTATTACCTCTGCATGGCATCTAGCCCCGCCGGCTCCGACCGCCGAGGCCTGGACCTCCATGTCCTGGGTAAGGAGAAAAGCCATACAGATCCCTCCTGTGCTCAACTGCCTCCAACCCGGAGCTGCTGGGCTGCTCTCATCAGTGCGATGATGTGCTGCTGTCCTCTGCTCATTGCCTCCATGCCCTTCCACAGTTCCTCCCGCCATCGCCCCTGGACCTTCCAACCTCACCCTGCTGGCTCAGCAGCCGGCCATGCTGGGCTGTGATACCTGGGGATCCCCTGAGCCCCACATCAGGTGGGAGAAGGATGGCCACCCCCTGAATCCACACCTCCCACCTGGTGCCTACAGGTACCTAGAGCACTGCCACTGAAGAGTGGCCCCCATAGGGTGAGGTTTGCCCCCTCTCACTGCTCCCTGTGGGGCAGGGTCTGACCCTGATGTGTGCTCGGCCCACACAGCTTGCAGACCTCAGGGTCACTGCTCATCACCAGCGCTGGTCCCAGGGACCAGGGGTGGTACGAATGCATCGCCACCAACGCTGCTGGAGAGGCACGCAAGGTCTTCCTCGTCTCCATCCACGGTGAGGTCCTGGGGGCTGTTGGTCTTACTGTGAGCAGCTTTCCTGGGGTCTGTCATCACTTTCTGGTGTGATGTGGGTGTGCTCCAGCCCCCCATAGGGTTGGGTCCCCTCTAGAGGGCTAGAGGTGGAGGTGGGTAAGGGGGGGAAATAGAGGCCATCCTGGGCTGCATCCAAAGAAGTGTTGCCAGCAGATCCAGAGTAGTGATTCTGCCCCTTTACTCTGCTCTGGTGTGACCTCACCTGGAGCACTGCGTGCAAGTGTGGAGCCCTCAATAGAAGAAGGACATAGACCCGATGGAACAGGTCCAGAGGAGGGCCACAAAAGTGCTCAGGGGGTTGGAGACCCTCTGCTCCAAGGACAGGCTGAGGGAGCTGGGGTTGTTCAGCCTGGAGAAGAGGAGGCTCCAGGGAGATCTAATAGCAGCCTCACAGTATCTGAGGGGGCTACAGAAAGGCTGGAGACTGTTTACAAAGGCCTGCAGTGCCAGGACGAGGGGCAATGGCTTTAAGCTGGAGAAGAGCATATTATTTAGGTTCGATCTTAGGAGTAAGTTATTTCCAATGAGGGTGGTGGAGCGCTGGAACAGGTTGCCCAGGAAGGTGGTTGAGGCCCCTTCCCTCAAGGTGAGGCTCAATGAAGCCCTGGGCAACCTGGTCTAATTGGGGGTGTCCCTGTGCCTGCGGGGAGGTGGGACTAGATGGCCTTTCAAGGTCCCTTCTGGCCCAGATGATTCTATGAAATACTTATGCCCACACACTGGGGGGTGGGATCCCTTTCAGCATTCCCATGCAGCCCCGCTCACCTCCCTCCCCTCCCCAGTTCCCCCCACCATTGCCGATGACCTTACGGACGTGGTTGTCACCCGGCTGTCCCCCGCGGTCCTCACCTGCTATACATCTGGCATGCCCCCACCCAAGGTGTCATGGAGCAAGGAGGGGGCTCAGCTGGGCAGCCGAGGAGGGGGCTACCGCCTCCTGCCCACAGGTACGGGCACAGGGCAGCCCAGCCCCGGTGGGAAGGTGGGTTCTGGCCAGCTCTCCCTCTGCCTCCCCTCTGCCCGTTCTCTTCCCAGGGGCCCTGGAGATCAGGCAGGCGCTGCCTGCACACGCCGGCCATTACACCTGCACGGCAAGGAACGCTGCTGGCACAGCCCGAAAACACCTCCAGCTTGTGGTGCACGGTACGTGTGGCTCCTGAGGGTTCTGTTCCTGGGGGTCCTGCTCTCAGGGGTCGCGCTCCCTCTGCCTGGGTGCATCTTGGGTGAGCCCCGGTGGGCAACACTTCCCTGGTGCTTGCAGAGCCCCCTGCTCTGAAGCCCCTGCCCGGCATGGTGATGGTGATGGTCAACACCAGCACAGTGCTGTCCTGCGAGGCGACCGGTGTCCCCCAGCCAGAGGTCACCTGGCAGAAGGATGGTGTTGGCATTGCTGAAGGTGAGCGGGAGCCCACTGGGGGCTGGCAATGCCCACACTGCCTGCCAGCCTTTCTGGGGGGGCGGTGTGGATTTGGGTGCCATGGGGCTGAAGGCATCCCAGCAAGTGCACGGGTCCTCCTGGCTTCCAGCTGTCTTCCAAGTTGGGTGCAGCAGCTACTGGAGCCGTTCCCCAGGGACTCCCCAGAAAAGGGCATTTCTGCAGGGGAAGCAGTCCCTGCACACCATCCATCCACACCCCGACATGTCTGTGCTGTCCTCTTCTGCCCTTCATTCCTGCTTATGCCTGCAGGGCCCAGGTTGAAAGTGCTCCCCAATGGGCAGCTGCATCTCCTCCGAGCCTCCCCGGGAGATGCGGGCACCTACCTCTGCATGGCTCATAACCCCTCGGGCACTGCTTCAGGGAGGACCAGGCTGATCGTGCAAGGTAAGGCAGGTCCAGGATCTCCAGCGTTTACCCCCTCCTCAGCTCAGCTCCTTCCCCAGAACCTCACAGTAAAATGTGGTTGTCAAGGTGTGAGCAAGTTCCTGTTCTCCTGCCCCATCCAGTGCCCCCCATCATCACAGCCGGCCCTGTGGAACTGGCTGTCCTGGAGGGGCTGGAGGTGCTGCTGCCCTGTGCTGCCCACGGTGTCCCTGAACCCCGCATATCCTGGAGCCGGGAGGGAGCCTCGGTGCAGGGTGGTGGTGGGAAAGCCACTGTCCTGCCCTCTGGGGAGCTGCTTCTCCGGGATGTCCAGGTAAGCAAAGTCCCCTTCTGCAGCCAAGCTAGCTATAAGGGTGGAGAGACGAGAAACAAGTGCCTTTTGCTGCAGGAAAGCAAGCCCAGGTTGTTCTGCACCCTGACGTGCCCCTGGCTGCTTTCAAAAAGCTTTGGCAAAGGGAGAGCCCAGCACAGTCCTTGGTAACAGGCTGGTGGGTCAGGGCAGTGTGGGTTTGTCAACATGGGCTGGAAAAAGTGGCTGTGGCCAAGCCTTGGCTTTTTGGGTGCACAACAGCCAGCAGAGGCATAACCCAGACTCAAGCTTGACCCCATCTCATCCTCCCCTTTCCCTGTGTAGGAAGGGGATGCTGGGATCTATTCTTGCACTGCGGTTAACTCGGCCGGGAGAGCCATCCGCCGTCTCTCCCTCTCCATCCACACCCTGCCCACCTTCACCCGCCTGCCTGGAGACGTCACCCTGAGCCGGGGTGAAGGGCTGGAGCTAGTGTGTGCTGCCACAGGCACTCCCCAGCCCCACATCACCTGGATGGTCAACGGGCAGCTCGTCACCGGTGCGTGGCCAGGGGACCACGGGCAAGGCGGGCAGAGGATGCTGAGCTTATGGAGGGGGGTGTGATCCTGGCTCTGTTCCTGTCCTTTTCCCACCTTTTGAGGAGCTCTCTGGAGTTTCACAGGGCTGACTGTGTGTGGTTATAACCAGCTGGTCCCTGTCTGTGGTTTGTTTTTTTTTGGGGGGGGTGTTGCACCCCACAGACGGTGTTTCGGAGCAGAATGGCTGGAGCACCCTGCGGCGGGAGGCAGCCACCAGTGCTGACAGCGGGACCTACGTCTGCCGTGCCGAGAACAGCGCCGGTGCCGTCAGGACCACCGCCTTTGTCTCTGTCAGAGGTAGGTGCTGGTGGGGAAAACGGGGTGCCCGGCCAGCCCTCCTCCTCTGCCACCCCTCTCCCTTCCCCAGAGGCACCCACCATCTGGGGGAACCCCAGCACCTACCAGGTGGAGCACCCCGGGAGCGATGCCCTCCTCGACTGTGACACCCAGGGCCACCCCACACCCCTTGTCCGCTGGAGCAAGGATGGGGTGCTGGTGGCAGCCAGTGGGCGTCTACGCCAGCTGCGGAATGGCTCCCTGGCCATCCGTGCTGTGGAGGTGAGTGGGGCCTGGGGGTGCCAACGCATTTTGGGGAGCTTCACAGGAAAGCCAAGTGCTGTGCTAATGCTATTGGTCCTGCCAGAGCACCGATGCGGGGCACTACCGCTGCGTGGCAGAGAATGATGCGGGCACGGCGGCGAAAGTTGTCACCCTGGCCCTGCAGAGTGAGTGTTGCCCCCTTTTGCCCCCTTCTTTTGAGAGACTGCAAATCGTGTCACCCCTCAACCCCCCCCAGACTATTCCTGAGGAACAGCCCCAGCACTGCTGGGATGTGACGGCACTGCCCGCATCCCTCTCTCTGCCCAGGTGCCCCAGCGGTGACGGTGACACCGCGAGCGGTGGTGGCACACACCGGGCAGCGGGTACTTCTTCACTGCACCGTGTCGGGGGAGCCCACCCCCTCTGTGGAGTGGCAGCGGGATGGGCAGCCCCTGCCTGAGGGTCCCCGTGCCCGTGTCCTGCCCAATGCCACGCTGCTCCTGCCTGCCGTCAGGCACCGTGATGCCAGCACTTACTCCTGCCTCGCTCGCAACGCCCTGGGGTCTGCCGTTGCCCATGCCTCCCTGGCCATCCAAGGTGGGTGCTGCCAGGGGTCTTCTGGCTGCCTGGGGGGCTGGGGCTGCCCCCTGGCACTGCTACACCCTGCAGTAGAATCTCCTACGTGGTGGTTTGGAGGATTGTTGCCTTTTTTCCCTTACTCTGAACCTTTTGATTCACACCCTGGTTTACTCTCCTGTCTCTCCCATTGCTCATCTGGAGGTTTGACCCCAGAAGAACATTTGCCCCAGCAGTGGCTGCATGCCAGCCCATGCCCCCACTCGCCCCTGCCCAGCCTTCCTGCACTTGTTGCCTGTCATTGAATTCCCGTTTCCCAGGGGCTCTGCCAAGCACACAGGCACATCCTCTGCCGCTGCCCCCCGGGGAGCAGAGGGCTGAGCTGGTTGGCAGCGTGGATGAAGTGCCCTGCATGCCCTCTGCACGGCTGCTGGCGTTCTGCTGCCAGGCACACAGCAGGAGAAGCAAATAAAAGCTGGGGGTTGGGGCCAGGGCAGCGGGGATTGATACAGAGCAGTGTCTGGGGGTGTCGGTGCACATTGGTGTGTGCAAGGCATGGGGTCACACTCACAGCATCCCCTCTTGATGGACCTGTGGGGTTTTTGGGGGCTGCACTTGCAGCAGGAAGGGACACTGTCCACCTCGCCCTGGAGGCCTCCACCTCCAGAAAATTGGATTTTTCTTGACGCACAAATTATTGAGAGGAGAGATGGAAAACTGCCCTGCTTTCTCACGGAAGAGCAGCCCCAACACTTCTGCCCCTGTCCCTTTTGCCCCAGGAGAGCCACACCGGGCGCGGGGCAGCCTGGTTGGTGTCATTAATGCCCATGAGCTTGGCGTTGCCACCCTTGATGTCAGCGTGCTGGATGACCCACATTCTGGCACTGCCATGGTCCGGAGCAGCATCAGCAACGTCCCACCTGCTGTCGGTAGGTTGGGTCACCCCTGTCCTCTCCTTGGGGAGCATGAAAGGTCAGGTGATAACCTTGGGGGATTTTTTTGCCAAAAAGCAGCACCCCCTGATTGTGCGGTGCCCCATGGGGGGTGTGGAGGGCTGGGTGCCCCCTTAGGAGGATGCTGGCTCTTTGGTGACACCCTCTCTCTCCCACCCCCAGGGCCGCTGATGCGGGTGCTGATCACCATCATCGCCCCCGTTTACTGGTCCTTGGCACACGCTGGTGGGGGGACCCGGAGCAGGTTTCTGCTCAGTCGGGGCACTTTCCGGCAGGACTCGCAGCTGGAATTTGCTACAGGTGAGGGATGTTGTGGCCCCAGGAGGATAGGAAGCTGCAGAGCCTGGTCCTGCCCACTTCAGCCTCCATCTCCCCCATGCACCGTCCCTGGGGACTCAGCCATCACTGTGCTGAGCTTCACAGCCGGGGATGTAGCTGCGTTTGGGGGTGCCATGGGCTGCTGCTCACTGCTCCCCCACCCCCTGGCAGGGGAGCTCCTGCGGGTCACCCACCTGGTGCGGGGCACGGATGCTGCTGGCTCCCTGCTCCTGGACAGCGTGATCAGCGGCTCCGTGCCGGAGAGCATCAGCAAGGCCACGGTGCTCCTGCAGGTGCCAGCGCTGCCCATCCTCCCCATGGGGACATGACTCCCATGCTGGGAGCCTGGGGGTGTCCGTGGCCTGACCCCCCTCCCTGCCTTCCCCCAGGATTTCATTGAGCGCTACGTACAGACGGGTGTGGGGCGGCTCTCAGGGGGCTCGGTCCAGAGCTTCCTGTGGGATGGGCACATCATCCATGCCCACTGCAATCACACCATTGTGTACGACCCCCCCGAGGGTCCACAGCCCCCTCGGGTGCAGCACGTCCGAGCCAGTGCTGTCAAAGCCTCGTATGACCCTGCCTCCCAGGAGCTCCGCTTCCAGCTCCGAGCCTCGCTTGATGAGGGTAACGAGGGGATTCCCAGGGATGGGGATGGAGACGCTGGGATCCCTTTACAGTCCTGGGTGGCTGAGGGTGCAGAGGCCACATCCCTGCAGTGACATGTCCCTTCTCATCTTCTCTGCATGTTTCTCAGGGGCTGAGGGAGACCAGTGCCCACCAGGGTTCATCCCGAGCCCCAGGCAGCTGCACTGCATTGGTACGGACCCTTCTTGAGGGGGGGCATGAGGATGGCGAGGGGTACCAGCTGCATGGTGTCATCTCCATGTCCCTCCCAACCCCCTTCCCTTTCTGCTCCCCAGATATCGATGAATGTGCTGAGGGGTCCCACGCCTGTCGCTACAACCAGCTCTGCCAGAACGCCCCAGGGACCTACCGCTGCGCCTGCCCTCCTGGCTACCGCTCACTGGCGGCTGGCTGGCCATGCCTGGGTACCAGCTGGGGTCTCGGGGAACACGTCCTCGGGTGCAAGACCACACTCCCTCCCCTTCCCTTCTCCAGCCTCAGTTTCCCCAGCCAGCTGCAACCCCTCATCTCTTTCCTCCACCAGACATAAACGAGTGCCTGCGGTTTCCTCCGCCCTGTGCCTTTGAGTGCCGCAACCTGCCAGGCTCCTACGAGTGCCTGTGCCCCCCCGGCAGGACCCTGCTGTCAGGTGGAGAGTGTGGCACAGCAGGGAGGGATGGAGGGGCCACAACAGGCACCCCCAAGGACCCCATTCGGCGCTGGCTGGGGCTGGGCAGCCCACGGGGACAGTCCTTCTACACTCAGCTCGCCCTCCGCCGGGTGGCAAAGGCTGCGGGGTTGGGTGACCAGGGTCCCCCCTGCCCCATGGGCTTCATCAAGAGGAATGGCACCTGCAGTGGTGAGTGAGCATCAGGGCAGGGCTTTGCAGGGAGTTTTTGAGGACACTTTGTGTCCAAAAGGTAGCTCCTGCTCCTGGTGCTGCTCTGTCTCCTGTTTTATTTGTACCCCTGTTCCCTGGATTGGGGTCTCCCTGGGCTTGGAGATGCCAGGGAGGAGAGGTGAGAGCCAGGACGCCCCAGGGCAGTGGGCACCAGAGGGAACCAACGCTGCCCTGCTTGCCTTCACCCCTCTCATCCCACAGACCTTGACGAGTGCCAGATGCTGAACCTGTGCCAACACGAGTGCAGAAACAGCCTGGGCACCTACCACTGTGTCTGCCCCCACGGCTACCGGCTCCTGCCCAACGGGAAGACCTGCCAGGGTCAGTGTGGGCAGACCTATGTCCCTCAGGGTCTGAACCCCATCCCCACAGTGCCCTGGGGGTCATCTCTTTGGGTCTGCAATTCTTTTTCCTTCCAAGGGAGGATTGTTCCCAGGCTCAGCACCCTGCCAAGCCTGAGTGCTTTCAGCTCAGAGCCCATGTCTGAGACCCCCGGGCAGGGGTGTGGGAAGTGGTGATTTGAACCCCCAACTCAGCCTGGGGCACAGGGGCACCCCAGGACCCTCAGACCTGTGCCCTCTCTGCCCGCAGACATAGACGAGTGTGTGGAGGGCACAATCCAGTGTGGCTCAAGCCAGATGTGCTTCAACACCCGTGGAAGTGCCCAGTGTGTGGATGTGCCGTGCCCGGCTGGGTACCAGAGAGGTTCCAGACCTGGGTCAGTTGTGCTGTGGGGCTGGGGGTGCCTGTCCCAATGTGGTCCCAGGTGACTTGGCTGCCCTAGACATCCCATTCCCCCCATTCCCTGGCTCTCTTTCAGGCTGTGTGTTGGTCGCTGCATCCAGGACTGTGGCTCAGCCGGCCCCCCCACGCTGCAGTACGAGCTGCTCACCCTGCCCCTTGGCATCGCCGCCGGCCGGGATGTGGTGCACCTCACCCCAGGCACTGCCCTCCGCCGTCGCCCCCTCTTCACGCTGCTGGAGAGGGAGCCTGGCAGCCCCTTCACCCTCCGCACCGAGAGGGGCCGGGGCATCGTCTCCACCCTGCGCCCGCTGCGGGACCCCGGCACCCACCGCCTCAAGGTGCAGGCGCTGGCCCCAGGAGGGCAGCGGGCACCCAGCATCTTCCTCCTCCTCATCTCCATCTCACCCTACCCCTACTGACACCGCTGAGGGACAGGAGGGGACACAAAGTCACTTCTCCTGTCTCTCGCCGGGGACTCGAGGCTCAGGGAGAGCTGAGCTTGCACCTTTCTTCTCCCCTTTGCTTGTCCCTGCCCCCCCCCCCCCATAGTCCCTACCCCCACTGCTGTCACCCAGAGCCAGTCCCTGACTCAGCAGGGCCCTTGGGGGGGTGACAAGGTGTCCCGCCAGCCTCTTGTAATCAGGTTTTTTTGCAACCCTGCAACTCAGACCAGTGGCTCTGGAGCAAACACCGCTCTAGATGGCCTTGGCCATGATCAGCCCCCAGATAGGGGGGGGATGAGCCAGGTGACAGCGGCCAACGAGGGCCCCGGTGGGGTGTCTCAGCCTGGGGAGGGCACAGGGCACCCCAGCATTAACCGTGTATTAAATGGAAGTAGCCTTGTGTTCACTTTTGTTTTGTGTTTGTTTTTTTTAAACCCACTTGGTTTCTGTGCACACTTATTTATTTATGGTTTTCTTCCAAATAAAGGTGTTTAGTGGATAAATATCAGCCGTGTCTGCAGAAAGCAGCTTCCTTCAGTGTGCGGGAGGGGGCTGCCCCAGCAGCAGCCCTGATTTCCCAGGGCGTTGGGCACCTCCTGGTGTGGCCTTGGACCACAGAAGGGAGATTGTCTGGATGTAGCAACACCAGAGGGCCAATGTCCAGCACCTGAAGGTCCAACCCTGGCCCAGCATCAGGCCCCTCGATCAGCAAGAGCAGGATGTGGCCTCTCCGCACATGGTGCAGGTGGAGGCTGTTCCCAAAAAGCTGTTTCAGTCCTACTCCATGATGCTGGCTCGAGGGACAGATGATGCTGGCTCCAAGGACCTGAGCCCACAGGTCCCCAGGTTTGGGCCATCAGGTCTGGTGTCATGGTCAGATCTTGTCACTGTGGCTTGCTCATGCTGAGTTCGTGTGAGGGCACTGAGATGTCCCTAAAAGGCTCTGTCCTTGGAGTGAGGGGGTTCCTGGCCAGGAACTGCTGGTTCAAGGCCAGGTCTGCTACTGGTCTGGGGTCCCCTGGGCACACGTAATGGGGAAAGGTGGTTTTGCCCCATGTATAGACCCCTGTCCCATCTGCTCCTGCCCACCTGGGGTCCCACTTCTCCTCTTGATGGAGTTTCAAATAAATTCAAATCTCCCCCCCATGCTGTGCCGGGGAGGAAAGCTGAGCAGTCACAGAGCAGCTGGGCACCAACTCCCCTTTGGCCCCAGTTTTCCCACTCCTCGGATCAGGCAGATCCATGGGGTGGCTCCTGGAGATGGGGGGGCAGCACCCTCTCAGTGCTCTGTGGAGGCTGGAGAGGAGGTCAGGAGTGGGGGGACAGAGGGGACAGCAGCTAGAGCAGCCATGCTAGGGCTGGGCACAGCCTCCATCCCGGCTTGGGGTGCAAGCTGTCCCCACTTTCTGCCCCTGTGGGCAGGCAGAGGGCAGGGCCCTGCCTGGGGACGGTGCCCACGGAGGGGACAGTCCTGCGGTGGCCCCGCCTGCCCACGGCCGCTATAAGGGAAGAGGAAGAGGAGGAGGATGCTCCAGGCACTGGACCGGAGTGCAGAGGGCAGCCAGGCCGCCGGGAACGGGTGAGTGCAGACATGGCATAGCTGGGGGGGGGGGCAGGAGGGAGGGGAAAGGGAGCTCTTGGCGTGGGAATCCCTGGTAGTCCCCTCTCCACCCACCCAGGGGTCTCTAGGTGCTGGAGAAGGGCTCATTGATCCCTGCAGGAGCCAGGCGGGGGGGGTCCTAGCCCCTTCCCAGCACTGGGAGGTGCAGGTTGCAGTCCCACCCCTTCTAACTCAATTTTGGAAGGGGCAGGGGGCTGTAAGTGAGTCCCATCTTCCCCACAAGGACCCTGGGTTTGGCCACCTCCGGGGAGGGGAGCTGGGACCTTGGCTGGCACCACGCTGTACCCTCCCCACTCTGCTCTGAGGATACTGAGGGACAAGATGGGAGGTGGAGAAACGATGCTGGTGCCCAGCACCAGCGAGCACATCCCCCCACATCTCTGCTGCAGGAACCCCCGGGGAGCCCCTGCCCGTGCTGCCTGCCCCATCCCAACCCGCAGGCAGCACTCACCAGAGCAGAGGCTGCTCTTCCAGCCCAGCTGGCAAAGAAAGTTTCTCTCTTTACCAAAGTTTCAAGCTTTTTATTCCCCTCCACTTTTTTTTTAATTTTTTTTTTTAACCTTGCTTTTTAAAAACAAAAGCATCGTGTTCCTGAGGAGCAGAGAAGCCTGAGTCACTCTGGTAAAAAACCCTACCCCAACTCACAGGGAAATTGCTACAGAATAATAATCAGGGTTGAGAAAGTCCCGCCGAGTTCCCCTTCGCTGAGATTTGTTTGCTCTGATTTATTACTCCCAACGCCAAAACTTCAGGGCTCTCCCTTCCTGGGCAGGCGGGTTTGGCACAAACCCTATTTCCGGAGCTGGGAACGCTGGTGGCCCCACACTGTTCCCTGGATGCAGGACACATCCCCAGGGCAAGGTGCCCCAAGTCCCTTGGGCATCACCTGGGCAGCGTGACATGTCTGAGCAGGAGAAAACTGGAGATGTTTCCTCTAACCCCCTGCTGGGCCATTTGTGAAATGAACATGCCCAGTCTCAGAGGTGCTGGCAGACGGGATGGCGATGCTGGAGCCGTAGCAGGGATGGGGTTTGGGGTTAAAGGAGGAGATTTGCCCAGCAAAGAGCTGCAGGTGCAATGTCATGCTTTGGCTGGGCCCTTTCAGGAACTGCGAGTGCTTTCCTGTAAATGCCCTGGTGAGGAAGAGGATGGACAAGCCTCCCTGGGCAGGGCAGGGCAGGGCACACCCCCAGCGCCTGGGGGAGAGGGAAATGCCGGTTGCACAAGCTGCTCGACGGGCACGGGCAGGCTCAGGGAGCCAAATTGTGGTTATGGGGCTGCCAGACCCTTTTTGCTCTTCAGCAAGAAACGGGTAGCAGCAGGACAGACTCAGCACCTGGGTGGGCTCCAAGAAGCCATGGAGGAACTGCATCCCGCTGGGAAAGGTGCCGGGTGGGCCAGCCTGGAGGAGCTGGGCATGGCACCCTCCCCTCCGGTAGAAGTGGGAGCAGGAGCAGGATTGTGCTGACTTGGCAGCAGCATGAAAATTGCTCAGGACAGGATTTGGCCGGCTCTGCTGTCCGCCTTCCCCGGCCAAGGGTCAGCTGGCATCGCCTCTTCGTGGGGCCCTGGGATTCACAGTCCAGCCCAGGGACCGTGGGGACAGCCCCGAGCCCTTTCCAGCAGTGGGACCCCCCCAACCCTCCCCCTGAGCTCTGGGCAGCCGCCTCCATCACCATCTCCTGTGTCGCTGGCTGGAGTCCTCAATCTCCTCGGCTGAAGGGTGAGGGGCACCAAATCTCCACCTAGGTGTTTCATGCTGGCAAGAAACACGGGGCAGCATAATTAGGACCAACATTAATGAGTCACGGGTCTGGGCCATGTGGGATGCTGCTGAGCACCCCAGTCCTGCAGCTATGGCACACCCGCAGTGCTGGTGGGTGCTTGGGGCTGAGCCGGTGGGTGGCCCTGGCACAACCCTGGCACGGGGCCGTGACGTGCCGGGTCATGCCCAAGCAAGGCATGGGGCTACACCTCCTTGGCAGCCAGGTGCCTGCGTCTGAGTCCCGGCCCCCCTGGCATCACAGGGCACTTGCAGAGCGTGGGGCAGGCTGTGCTGGGGTTCCCAGAGCGAGAACCGCGTGGAGAGAAGGTAAGAGCAAAGCGACCCCCATGGCTCCTCCATCACCCGGCTGCCGCTGGGTGCCCCGACTGGCAGTGTGCCCTCCCAGCCTGGACATGGACATAATGCCATGGCTTTTCCTCCTGCCCCAGCTTTCCCCTCCCTACTCCTTGGAGGCCAGGAGGGCTCTTGGTCCAGCTGATCCCTCCTGATGCCACCACAAGTCTCCTCCTGCCCCCAGCCTGGTCCTCCTGGCAGAGGAGGGGGCTCCACGCAGACCCGGGAGCAAAGTTCTGCCCCTGGCACTGGTCCCACAGGATTACCTGGCACCCGATGGCACCAGCTCTCACTGCCCATGAGTGAGAGCAATCCTGGGAGTCCATGTTTTAATCAGAGAGCTTGTCCCAGCACCGGCAGCTCCACCTCGTGCTCCTCTACCTACAGAAGCCACTGCCAGCTCTGCGTTTCTAGTTTGCTGTGGGCTTTGCTTCTTGACACCTGGTTGCTCATCCCCTGGATAATGTTTGTTTTGCCCAGAATATTCCATCCTGGGAAAACTCTCACCCCAGCTGCCCTCAGCACCCTGTGGGATCACAACAACCCTGTGGCCAATTCAGGGATGCCAGGGAGGTGTCATGGCTGGTGGCTGCTGTGTCCTTGTGCCGAGCAGGAGCAGGCTGGGGAAGGGGTTGGGACTGTCATGAACCCCTTTTCCTTTGTTTTGCCAGAGCCATGGCTCAGCCCAAAGGCACGGTGGTCCTTGCCTACAGCGGGGGGCTGGACACCTCCTGCATCTTGGTGTGGCTGAAGGAGCAGGGCTACGACGTCATCGCCTATCTGGTGAGCCCCAGTGCACCCTATCCCTGGGGGCTGAGGATGGAGAGGGTGCTGGGCCATGGGTCTGGGGACATGGGGTGGGTGACAGGGAGCCTGGTGTGTGTGCGGCTGTGGTGATGACCCCGTTCTCACTGGTTAACCATCTCCCAGCCCGGGTGCTGCTCTGCTGAGCTGCCAGCCCCGTGTGGCACAGCCTGTCTCTGCCAGCAAATGACCCTCCACTAATGAGGGCAGCACATCGAGGCAGAGCCACAGGGCTTGGCAGAGGGAGGGATGGCCCCAAGATACGCCATCTTGGGGAGGAGAGGGGGGAACACCTCTCCTGTCCTTCCTGAGTGGCCTCAAGCCCAGACAGCACAGGTTCTGCCACGTTTTGCATGAAGCCCCATTCCAGAATGGTCTTGTGCTGGGTTTTGTGGACACCTTTCAAATCAGTCTTGTTTTTTCCCCTTTCCAGGCCAACATCGGGCAGAAGGAAGATTTTGAGGCAGCACGAAAGAAAGCAGTGGCCCTGGGGGCTAAAAAGGTAACTGCGTCCTTCCCTCATGGTGCCCAGGAGGCTCTGATTCCCCCCTGCTCCCCGCTGTGGGGCTGAGCCCTGGGGTCTCGCACACCCTGTGGCTGGGGCCACTGTAGGAATGATGCAGTGCCAGCGCGGAACCCATTTCCCAGAGATTTTGTACCAGAGATTTAGCAAAGGGGAGGCAAAGGGACCATTCGCTGCAACATCCTGAAAAGCCTCAGAGGAGCGGGATCCCTTCCAGCCACCCTCCGACCGTGGGGCTCCCTCTGTCCTGACAGGTTTACATCGAGGACATCAGCAGGGAGTTCGTGGAGGAGTTCATCTGGCCAGCGGTGCAGGCCAACGCTCTCTACGAGGACCGGTACCTGCTGGGGACGGCGCTGGCACGGCCCTGCATCGCCCGCAAGCTGGTGGAGATCGCCCAGAAGGAGGGAGCCCAGTATGTTGCCCACGGGGCTACCGGCAAGGTACGGGAGGAGAGGGGCACCGGGGCGGCGGTGTCACAGGATGCTCGGGGAGGGAACCCGTTCAGTCCATTGGCCAAGCTGTGGGTGCTGGAGGGGGTGCACAGGGTGATTTGTGGGTGCTCCGAGGGGCTGTGCCCGGCTGCGTTTCAACACTTCCTTCTTGATTCTGAGATTTCTGTGCCCAATTTCACTCTCCAATTTCCCCTCTCGCTGTCGGGAAGGCTCGGGTCACAGCCGATCCCCTGCTTTCAGCAGGCACTTTCTACAAGCTGCTGCAGACAGGGACTCCCCCGGGCCAGGACGCGGCTGGGGCTCAGCCAGCACCCCCCCGGGGCGTTTTGGAGCACCCCGAGGAGGATGCCACTGTCCCGGTCCCTGTCCCCATCCCCTGTCTGTCGCCGCTGGCCGCAGGGAGGACACTTTGCCACTAGAGGCAGCCAGAGACCGTGGAAAGGATGCTTGGGGCCAGCCCCTCTCCTGGAGAGGGGGAATCCTCCACTGGGAACGTGGGACCTGACAGATGGGACCGTGGGTCACCCCCTGTCACTGCCAGCCCCTGCTCACACACTACCCAACCCAATGAGGGGACACCCAGGGCAGGGTGACATTGTCACCAGAGACCTCTGTGGTGTCCCTGGGTGCTGTGCATGCACCCAGGAGCTGCTGGGTGCCTTCTCCTTCCCATCCCACAGGGACCCAAAGTGTAGATCATGCCTGGCTCTGCCCAGAGGCAAAAGTGAGGTGCCCACCTGGAGGGGTCTCAGTGCAAGGGGCTGGGTTTGGGGGTCCCTAACTATGACAGAGGATCCTGCTGGAAGGGAGATGTTGGATGTGGCCAGGGGATAGCCAAGGAGCATGCTGGCACTGGGGAAAAGGGGCAGAGGGGCAGCTGGGGGGCTTCGTGGCTGAAATAACTCTTGCTCCTGCCACAATGGGTTCCCCTTCCCTGTCCCTCTCACCCGTCCCCAGCAGACGCCTCTTGAAAGCCCCCACCCAAGGGTGCCCTGGACTAATGCATCCCCAATGCCATGATGTCCCCTCTCCTCCTAGATACCACCAGCACCCCAGTTCACAGGGGCACCCCTGGCTGCTCCCCAAGCCATTAAAGCTGGGGGGGGGCCGGCAAGGACCGACTGTGGGTAACTTGACCCGGCTGCACCCTGTCCCCGGCTGCGGCGTCTTAAATGCGGGCCATCTGCGGTGTCCCCGCTGCCGGAGCAGATGGACTTGTTTTGGGCCTGTAAGGGAAATGAGTGCTTTGGTGGATGTTCTCGCCTGCGTGTAATAGTCCTCGGGGATTTCCCAGCCCTGCTGTAAATGTATCCTCCAGGCCAAGAGCGGGGGGGTCCTTACGCCCCTTGGTGTTGGTGGAAAACAGGCTATTGGTGTTGGTGGAAAACAGTGCTATTCCCTGGGAAGTGCTAATAACTCCCAGGCTCGCTCCTCGCCCCTTCCTGACTACCTGGCCTCATTAGCAGGATCTCATCAGCATGGGCCAATTAAGATAAAGGGAGGTTCAGCTATTTAATTATAAGCTGCTGTATCCTCGTGGCTGCTGTGGTCTTCCTCCCTCCTCATTCTCCATGTGTCCTCTGATGCTGGGGTGGGGGGATATCCAAATCTGGTTTTCACAGAATCAAAGAATGGTTAGAGTTGGAAAGGACCTTAGAGATCTTCAAGTTCCAACCCCCCTGCCCTGGGGAGCGACACCTCCCGCCAGACCAGGTTGTTCAAAGCCCCATCCAGCCTGGCCTTGAACCTCTTCAGGGATGTGGCATCCACGACTCTTCCAGTGCTTCACCACCCTCACAGTAGAGAATTTCTTCCTAATATCTAATCTAAATCTCCCCTCTTCCAATTTAAAACCATTACCCCTTGTCCTGTCACTGCATTTTCTGACAGAGTCCCTCCCCAACTCTCCTACAGGCCCCCTGTTTCTGCTGGTTCTGTTTTTAAGGGTGCCAGCCCAGGGAAGAACTCTTGGGTGACTCCAAGGTGAGCTGGGCTCCCTCAGCACTGGATGAATGAGCTGCATCAGGGTTTTGATCACTTGAGGCCCAACTCTACCAGGAACATTGAGAAAGGTGGTTTTGGGTTCAAACCAGATGTGGAGAGGGACCAGGAATGACCCCATAGAACTGACCTGGCTTGGGTCCTGGCCCCTCCCACTGCACTGGGGGAAATGGGGGAGATAACTGGGTCCTTAGCTTCAGTGTGTTTTTCCAGTGAAAATAGTCAGCAACCTGATCCCAGTGTCATTACTGGAAAAATAAGTGTGATTCTCCCTCTTGCACAGAGAGCCTGGCTCTGCGATGTCCCTGGTAGCATCAGCTGGATGTCCTTCCTGGCCAGTGGCTCTCACAGGGATTTGCAAACACCCTGCTCAGCCAAGGGTCTCCCGAGCTGCGGGCTGGGAGGCTTTCCCCACAAAGCAGCTTGTCCCATGTGTTGGCCAGAGCTGAGACCCCGAGTCTCTGCTGGGGGACTTTGGTCCTGTCCCTGTGCAGGGACAGCAGCTGCAAGCAGGGAAACCACTCATCCTCACCCCCCACCAGGCACAGGGTGAGCCCTCAGCATCTCCTGTTTGTGTTTCAGGGCAATGACCAGGTTCGGTTCGAGCTCACCTGCTACGCCCTGTGTCCTAATATCAAGGTAAGACACCCAAAATTGTCCCCTGGGGTCCCACCACAGGGCTCCTGCCTCCTTCCCCAGCTGGTGGGGAATTTTAACACCGAAGTGAGCGGCTGTGCCTCGTTTTAACAAGCTGCCAGCTGCACCAAGCGACGTTTTGGCATTTGAGGGGGCTGTAATGATCTTTAATTGACCTATTTTTACCCCAAACACCACGAGGCCACGGAGGAAACTACTAAGGCAGCTGCTGGATAATCGATGCTGCATCCAGCGGCTTGCTAGGGTCAGGGGTTTGGGTTACTCCACCCTGGCTCAGGCAGATTAAATTTCAGCTGAGGAACCAACACCCCATGGGTCCTGGCTCCCCAGGGTGCCAGGAGCCCCTCTCCTGCAGGGAACCCAGGGGCTGCCGAGGGGGAAAAGGGGTCCAGGGGCTGCAAGGGGGCTGGGAGCTTCTCATCTCATGCTCCTTGTCTCCTGCCAGGTTGTCGCCCCATGGAGACTGCCCGAATTTTACCAGCGCTTCCCCGGGCGCCGCGAGCTGATGGACTACGCCAAGGTAGGGATGCTCGGGGTGGTCACGGGATGCTGAGAACGGTTGTGGGGTGCTGAGAACCATCACAGGATGCCCACTGTGGCTTGGTGGGTGACAGCAACAAGCCCCTCACAACCTCCCTGCAGCACCACACTAGAGCCTTCTGGTCAGGTTCCCCCCCCTCCCCGGTATATATTTTTTTTTTCCTCCTTCTTTTCTAAAAGCCCCATAATTACCTGGCTATTAATGGTAACCCGCTTTCCAAGGAAACGGGTCCCAGCTCCCTGACTTGTGTAACAGACAAAGCAAATACGTTTGCCTTTGTTGTCCCTTCCTTTTTGAAGTACAAGTTGCAATAAAACATATTAGAAGTTTTGCATCAGGTTTTTATGTGCCCACCAGGGTACCTTTCTTTTTTAGCGACTTCATGGAAATGCTTGACAACTCGGCTCAATCAATCAAAAGGGAAAAAGGCAGCTCTGTGCATAAACCAGAAAATTGCTTCAGTTTTTAAATAGCTGCCGTCGAGGCTGCTCCGGGTAATCTGTGGGAAGGCGAGGTGCGGGGCCGGAGGGATGCGGCGCGGGGCAAGGAGCCCTCCGAGCCCATTAGGGCCACCAAGAACAGCGTGTTGAGGATTGTGTTTGCCATCTGCCGCTGTATTATGAAGGGGCGAGTTTACGAGAGCTTTCCATATGTTGCCAAACAAATCGTCAAATAGGGGGAGTTATTAAGAGCGCCGCGGTTTTATTATATGGAAAACGGAACATGTGTTTTGGGTTTGGGGGTTTTGTTTGGAGTTGTGGGTTTGGTTTAGTTTTGGTGTTGTTTTGTTGGGTTTTTTTTGTTTGGAAGAGGGGGGGAAAGGGAAATTAAATGGGTTGGAGCCCTGTTCAAAGATAAAAGGTTGGGGTTGAGGGTTTGTAGTGCCTTTTGGTCTCTGTGTTTGCTGTTTAAAAAAAAAAAAAAAAAGGGGTGGGGGGTGTCCCTTCTTTTTCACACTTGGAAGAGGGAGATGTGTGGCCAGGTCCTTTCAGCACCTGGATGCACTCGCCTCTGTGCTCAGGGGGTTATAACACAATGATGTTTGGGGCTCAGTTGCTGCTGGGAAAGGGGGGATTTGTGCCACTGTGGCACAGCTCTTCCCGTGGATTTGCTGCCCGGGAGCTGGAGCCAGCCTTGCTTCAACAGCCACTTGGTTCCCACAACCAGCTGAGGCTGAAACACCTCAATGAGCATGGTGAAGCTCTCCTGGATGATGCATTTGAGCATCCCAGGTGAGAGGGATGTGACTGATGGCATGGGGAGACCCAGCCCTGCATGGCCCCTTAGGATGAAGGGTTCTCACCTTTAATTAACTAGGGCAAAATGGCCTCCCCCTGGCACTATCTAAGGGAGGGGTTGGGGGATTGGGAGGCATCTGCAGCTCCATCCGTGTGAGGGATGGGACAAGGAGAGGCATCTTCTCACTCTTACCTGGAGAAGCAATGTATGTCCCCAGAGTGGAGCTGAGTTAGTCCCTCTGCAGCCTTAGGAAGCATCTCAGGACCTTGCTACCGTCTCAGGTGATGGGTTGAGGACCATGATTTAACAGCCACAAGCATTTCCTTCCCCTTTTCTTGGCAAACAAGGAGCCTCTGCTCAGCCCCTGCTCCTCTTTGCCCAGCTGAGCCCTCGGCTGATGTCCCTGCTGTGGTGACACTGAAACGCCAGAGCTGCTCAGTGATGTGTGGGCTGTATGGACACACCGAGACATGGTGGGAACCCAGAGCTTCCACCTCTATCCCCAGCTTGCTATGGCCACCACACAGCTGGGTCATCATGGCTTGGGATGTGGGCAGGGTGGGTGATGTCCCCGCTGGCTCTGGTTGTTAGCTGGCCACCGTCGCCTCTTCTGCTAATTCCCCCATGTATTCACCTCCTCTTCACAGGCAATTTCCCCCATTGAAGTGTCAGCAGATAATTGAACACGCTGGTGACCTTGTTAGGGAGCTGGGCTTGGCTCTGTGCACTGCGCCGGGAAGGCAGCCAGTGTGGGGCTGCGTGTCCCTGGGCATAGGGAGCTCGGGGTGCCCTCCCCTCCATGTGCCATGTGTCTGCACAAGGCTGTGGGGACATGTGTGCTGTCCCCTCACAGCAGAGCACCCATCCTGTTTAGCTTGGAGAGCATCCTGTGATTCTGGAGACTTTTAGGTGGTGTCACCTCTCCTTGATGAGGAACTCATCCTGGACATGGACCTAGAAAAAGTACCATCATCTGTGCCAATGTCTCCATTGCTTGGGTTCATGCGGGGCTCTGAGGCTTCATCTCTGCTCATGGTGGAGTTGGGGTGGCCATTCTCTTCCCAGTTGCACCATGTCCTTGATGTTCCCAACAAGGTGGCCCTCATGGTATGAGCTGATGTTGCCCAGAGCCAGGGATGCAGATGTCTGCCTTGCTGTGGTTGCTCTGTGCTGCCTTGCTGTGGGCTGTGCCTTTGTGCCGTTGGAGCTGATCCCAGCAGAAGTTGGTGTCAGTGGGGGCTGGCTCAGCCCCGCTCTCCTTTTCTCTGCAGAAACATGGGATCCCGGTGCCTGTGACACCCCAAACGCCCTGGAGTATGGATGAAAACCTCATGCACATCAGGTGAGAGGGTGGGTGGGGAGCTCCCGTGGGGTGCTGGGACCCTGATCCCCCATGTCCTGCATGGCCAGGACAGCCCTTTGTACCTCCAGAGTCCCAGGTTGCCCCACCATTTGTTGGCCCCAAAACTTCCAGCATCCCTTTCTTCCCAGTTGTCCGTGTCCCATGTGGTGGCATCCATCTCCTGGGCTCTCCCAAGCCCAATTCTCCTTACAGGATTGTTGCTAAAAGCCCTTAGAGATCCATAACACATATTTACCCCCATCTTCATGGGGTGGAGGAAATGTGTGGGAGGGTGGGTTTTGGGCTTGCAGGTTGCAGGTTCTGCAGTGACTTCTATCTCTTCTGCCACAGCTATGAAGCCGGGATCCTGGAGAACCCCAAGGTAATCGATCATGGCCACCCGGCCAGCATGGCAGCCACCGGGCCGAGGGCGGCTCGTGTGTTTGCAGCCTAATTAGAAATTTCACGGCGGTGGAGAGGGAGGCCCTGCCACCCGCCTCTCCCGGCACGTTAATTGCCGTCGGCGGGAACAGGGGAAGGGACCGTTTCAGGGTGACACCGGAGGGGACGATGTCACGGAGCAGCAATAAAGGAGCAATTAGACAGATGAGGCGCTGGTGGGAGAGCGGGGCCAGTGGCGGGTGATGGGAGTTCCAGGCTGGTCCCTGCAGCTTGGGACCCCTGCCCACGCCTGCAGCTCGCCCACCCCCTCCTCCCTTTCCCATCCTGGGGGAAAAATGGGGTAAAACCTCCCCTTGGGTAGGGTGGCACCCGTGGGACCATGGTGGTGGGTGCTGTGGACAGGCGCCACCGGTGACACGTCTCTGCGGAGGCGTGGGTCCATCCCTGGCTACCTCCGAGCAGTGCTCGTGGTCCAGCTGCCTGCTGGCCCCTGCCCGCACTGTTCATGCTCCAGCGGGTCGCGACGCTCGGCAGCTACTTAAACTATCCATCAGGGCTAATTAGACAATCCAGGGAGAGGAGGGGGAGGCAGGCGAGAGGGAGAGGAGCCGGCTGGAGCTCGGCGGCCACTGGCTGCATTGGGCTGGCGCGTGCCTCCGGCGGGGCGTGAGGAAGAGGAAGGTGGAGAAGGGATCCCGCTCCCCTTCCGTGCTTTCCTCCAGAACGTCTGTGGGTCCGGTTTTACAAAGCCAGGCCCTCGGATGGTCTTCTCCTCTGGGAGAGGAGGTTGGCAAAGAGGGGGGTGGGTTTCATGCTGGAGGTAGCAAGGGGAGACCAGTACCCTCCTCTCCCCAGTCCAAACCCACTTCCTTCCCAAAGCCAGCTTGGAAAATGGGGCCAGTTTAGCAGGAAAGAGGAGCAGTGCCCTGACCCCATCCCTGAGCATCCTCTGCTTAGGCACCTCTGCCCCCCCCAGCACCGCCTCCTGGAGCGCGGTGTCACCGCTGTCCCCTTCCCCAGCCCGGGAAGCAGCGCCGGGCACCGGGGCAGGATCCGGGGTGCCAGGCACGGCGGGCTCCCCTCCCCAAACCCCCGGGACCTGCCAAACGTAGGGATTTGAAAGCAGATGGTTGAGCTATTTTCTGCCTCTGTGAGGCCCGATTGAAGGGCAATGAGGCAGCTAATGCGGAGAAAGATAGAAATTTACTTGCTTTAACTTCATATGGCACTCTGAAAGAGTTCATTCAGTCCCGGGCACAACAATATCAGCCGGATGAATAAACCATTTGCGGCATCGATAGCTCTGCATCATGGTTTACTTCATGGACCATTTGCTTCCAATTTCTTCTCTTCTTGCCCGGTTTTTCTTGCTTCTTTCTTCCCCCCTCCCGCTCTCCCTTTCCACACACTCTTCCTTTTTTTTTTTTTTCCCTTTTTTTTTTTTTTTTTTTTTCTTTTCCCTCCCACTCTCCCCTTTAAAGATGACATTGCAGGACTAGCCCCCCTGCGGGGAGGGATAAATAGGAGGCATTGATACACTGCAACAAACTATTTGTCATTTGAACTGTGCTTTTAGGAGAGAGAATAAAAAGAGGACAGACTCGCACCGTAATGATGGAATGCAAGCCAAATGTCACTTTTATTTCTATTTAGTTATTTTATTTAATAGGGGTTTTCATAGTTGGCTTGGAAAATTGGAAACTACCTGACTTTGACTTCCAATGTTTAGTAAAGAGTTTTTAATACTTTCCGGTATTTTTTCCCCTCCCGCCTCCACATCTTTCCTTTTGAACTCAAAGTTTTTCATCATCTCTCGCAGGTTTGTCTAGTTAATAAGTGTGATCAGGGCTAGGAAAGGCCAGACGATGTAAAATTGAAATCCGCAGCCCGTGTAATTTGTGCGTGTGCGGGGGGCGTGGGGGAGGCCGCCTGCGAGCGCCTCTTGTTTAAAACAAGGGAAAGAGCCAAAAATGAGATAAAATAGGAACCTGAGGATGGTTTTGCTGGAGCTGGGGTAGATGTGTCTGTATTCCTGGGATTTGGCTGTGGTTGCCGCCGGGACACAGACGCCAGGGTTTGGGGTGAGGCAAAGGGGGGGGTCCCCACTATGCAGAGGGAGGGGGTAGGGGTGCTCACAACTGAGCAGGCTGCCCTTGGGTGCTGGCAGTGATTGGGCTTGGCTATTTATTGAACAACAACAACAACAAAAAAGGATATTTTCACTAAAGGGCTTATTGTTGCCCATCTAAAAATTTTAGATGAAAACTACTTCTTTGGAGAGATTAATTTTCCCTTTAAAATGCTTAAAATTTTTTTTCTAAGCAATCACTTCCCCACCCCCCCCCTCCAAGCTTGCTTTCTGCCTTGTCCTTTTTTTATCCTCCTGGAAAGGAGGAGGGAGGAACAGTGAGCAGGAGAAGGGCTGTGCTTTAAACAGGAGAGGGGGAGCAGGGGCCAGGCTGCCGGGGATGCGCTGCCAGCAGATGCCCGGAGCTCCAGCTCTCCCCAGCTGGGTTTTGTGGGCAAACACCAGTTTACCACTGCTTAAAATGTTTGCAGGAAGGGCTCAGTTTGAAGAAACTTCACCTGAGCTGCTTGCAGGGGGGTTTTAGGTGGCTGTGACTCCTCGGCTGGAGGCTCCTTTGTGATGTTCCCTCTGATGTTGGCCAAGGACAGCTTTGGCCTGACTTTCCAGCCTCAGTTTCCTTCTTTTCCACCTCGTTGGGTAGGGAGAGGGGGGTCCCTTTAGAGACAGGAGTTCGCAAACATTGCTCTGAAAGTGTTTTGGGGTCAGTGTGTGCAGTCGTATCGTGCGTGAGTGCTTGAGGGGGCACGTGAAATTGCAAAGCATTTGCTCTCCAGGACGGAAAGCGTTTGGTTTTTTTTTTTTTTTTATTATTATTATATTTCCACCCTCCCTCTTCTGGCACACACTTCAATTGCAGCAATTCATCGTCAGCACCCAAGCCTCCAGTGGCCAGGCTCTGACAGAGATAAGATGCCTCTTCCCTATAAAAAAAAAATATATACATAAAGGTTGATGTGCTCTGAAATGGGTTTTTGCTTTGTTCCTCTATTTTCCCCTGTGTGTATTAACCCCGGGGACACCATGAAAGAGCCGGTGTGCCTGGAGCACCTGCTGGGGTCAGGCCTCCTCATTAGTTTTTTCGGTCGGTGCCGAATAAGCCCAGCCGCGGTGCGGGGACGTGCGGGGCCACCCGCTCCCTGCCACCATCCCGCTTTTCCCTGCCTGACTTGCTTCTCCTCAGCCATCCCGCCTCCAGCTGTGGGGGCGTCGGAGGAAAAGATGAGCTCAAGTTGAGGGGAAAAATTGGCTGATTCCTCCAACCCCTTTGTTTCCCCGGGGGCCCCGGTAAGAGCCGGTGCCGTGCCGGCCCCGAGCTTTGGGATGCGGGATGCACAGCAGGGATGAGGGATGCAGAGTGGGGATGGGGGATGCACACAGGGGTCAGGGCTGCTGGTGAGGTTGGCAATGGCACTGACTTTCCCTCTTCTCTCCCCCTACCCTCAGAATCAGGCCCCCCCTGGGCTCTACACAAAGACCCGTGATCCGGCCACCTCTCCCAACACCCCAGACGTGCTGGAGATCGAGTTTGAGAGGGGTAAGCGACTCCTTGCAGCTGGGACCCCCAAGTCTCTGCCCCTGGAATCCAAACCCCACTTCCCAGCCAGGACCGGGGCCACCGGCAGCCTGGAGCATCCCTGGGGTGGGGGCAGGGGAGGTGAGCCCCAACCTGTGGCTTCAGGGCTCAGGATGGTGCTTGCAGCACGATGGGGCTCTTCAAGATGTGCAGAGCATCTGGGTACATCTCGGGGAGCTCGCTGGGACGCCCCCCTGAGAGCAGAGAGGGGTCCAAGCTCGTGGCCATTGGGGTGCAGCAGGCAGGGGTTCCTCCTCCTGCAGGGTGGCACACGGGTGGCCCTGGGGACATGCAGTGTCACAGCTGGGGAGCTGCTCCAGTGGGATTTGGCCATCGATGTGGCACCCCAAAGGAGACAGGGACACCCCGTTCCATCCCAGGGGACACACCCCAACCCCAGTGCTGTCACCTGGAGAAGAGGACGACGGGGCAGCGTCTCCCAGTTCCACCCACTGTGGGCATCCCTGTGCCACCATCCCTCCCAGCAGCAGCAGCAGTGAGAGCCCAGCCCAGGCTGGGGGGAGACCCTGCTCAAAGAGGGGGGCACCCCCCTTCCCTCCGCCAGCATCCCTGCTCCATTATAACGATCCCCCTGCAAAGAGCAGCCCTCCCTCCCCCTTCCCAGCAGCCCATTCAGCCCCTAGTTAATTTATTTGAAGTTTTAATCTAATTATTAACTATTTTAAAGGCTAAGCAGCTTTCACCAACAACGGCCCCGACAACGTCGGCTCTCTGCCGAGCGGAGCCCGGCCAATACCCCGGTGGAGGATGCGAATAGAAAGAGCCGGGGCGAGGGGAGGGCACGGAAAAAGGGGGGGGGGGGGGGGGGGGGGGGGGGGGAGCTGACAGCCCCCATCACTAGACAGGGCTCTTGCGGGCGCCTCCGTAATAAAGACTAGAAAGGGAGGCATTGAGGCTGATTGGCAACTGATAGTGCGTTAAATGGTAATGAGGAGGGCAGATGGAGGGGGGATTAGCCTCCAACTCCGCACCGCTTTTCTTTGTGGGCCCCGCAGCCCCCTTGTCAGCTTCCTAATACATTTATTGCTCATTTCACACCGCTAAAGAAAAATGCCTCTTTCTATTCAGCATCCTCTCCCCCCCCCCCCCACCTTCCCCCCCAACCCCCCGCCCCCTGCTCCTGCCCGGCGCCCTTAAAAAAAAATTTAAGGGAAAAAAAGAGAAAAAAAAAAAAAAGAGAAAAGGTGCAATAATTAATTCATGGCAGGGAGCACCCCGCCGCGGGGTGCGTGTGTGTGCGTGTGCGAGCAGCCATGCCATGGTGTGGGGGTCCCCCCCTAGGCCCCCCCCCAAGGCTGGCGGAGGGGGGGACACACATTTGTCAGCACCCCCCGGCAGGGGCTGGTGGGACAGAAGGTGCTGTGCCATAAGACAATTGCAGAGCGTGAAATTCAATTAGTTAAGGGCCTGGTTGCAATTTCACAGGCCCTAAAAAAGAGAGAGGGAGAGGACGGGGAAAAAAAAAAGGGGGGGGGGAGACGGGACGTTTTTATAGCCTTTTTTTATTTATTTATTTCACTTGTCTCCCGAGGTGGGTCCCCCTCCCCTCACCTCCCCCCCGGCACCAGCTTGGATATGCCTTTTTAAGAAGTTATTTAGAGTTCATATCTGTCACATCTATTTAACGCCAGTGGGATGATATTCCGGGGGGATCCTGACACCGGCTGATCCTGCCCATCCTCCCTCCCTGCCTCTGCAGGTGTCCCCGTGAAGGTCACCAACGCCGGGGACGGAGCCACTCGTTGCTCGGCCCTGGAGCTCTTCGTGTACCTGAACGACATCGCGTGAGTGCCACGTTGTCCCCTGCCACCGCTGCCACCTCCCTGCCAGCTGGCGGTGGGGACGATGGCAGGGTCCCCAGGGTGGGATGGAAGTGGAATCTCACAGCAGGCACGTCCCAGTGAGCCCAGGGATGGTGGTCCAGCAGTGTGAGGATGGGGTAGTCCCAGCTGGGTCCCAGTTGGGTCCCTGTTGTGGCATACGTGCCAGCTGGGCTCAGAGTCCATGAGCGCGGCATTTAGGGTTTATGGTCCCTGCACACAGGGAGGGCTAAAAGGTCATATTAACACCCTCCTCACTTGCCGTGTCCCCCAACACGGTTGGGTGAGGGCTGCTCTGCCTGCAGAGAGGGGCTCAGGCCCCCGGGCACCCCCTGTCTGCAGAGCACCCTTTGCCCTGCTCCCAGCTCAGCTCTGGACCCCCAGCTCCCACATCCCAGGGGGCATCAGCTCGCCCTGCTTGCCCAAGGTGGGTCAGTGTCCCTTTTGAGTGGAGAGTTGGCCTTTTTGGTGCTCAGAGATGCGCTGGCTGGGTCCATCACTCTGTCCCCCCTCTGCTGCCTCCATGGCAGTGGCTCCTTTGGGGGTTTCTGCCACCCTGTGCCCAGTTTCTGCTGCTGCCGGGGCAGAGCCATCCCTGAGGGCTTGCCCAAAAATACAGCAGCACCCCCCAGGGTACCCGCTTCTGTGCCAAGTGCCACCCAGTCCCCAGCCATCCTCCTTTGTGTCTCTGCCTTTATCCGCCTGGCGCTGAATGGGAATGAACTTTTCCATGTAGTTCACTTTTTAAATGTTAATTAAGTGGTTTTAAAATGACTTGGGCCATCAGGAGTACAGCTGCAGCGTGTCCTGTCTCCTTCCACGGTTTATTTTCTGGTGGCCCAAGTGCCATGGCTGCCTGCAGTGCTACCACCCCCAATGACGAGCGGGGATGGAAGAGCTGGTGGCACAACAAAGAGGGGAAAAAGAGAGAAAATCCATCTCTTTGTCACCCGCCCTATCTGGGGGTCACTACTGATGGTCACCAGTATGCTCAGGGGCTGACCACGCTGTCATTTGGGGTTTGTTCCCAGTTTTCCCACCTCTCGTGTTCTACCTCCCTTCTCCTCTGCAGGGGCAAGCACGGCGTCGGGCGCATCGACATCGTGGAGAACCGCTTCGTCGGGATGAAGTCCAGAGGTGAGTGGCCACTGGCCAGCAGTGCCATCCCTGTCCTAAAACCAGCAAAAATAAAGGAAAACCCTGGGGGGACGTGGTGGATGCTCAGCATCACCAGGGTGCTCTGGCTCAAGTCACAGCAGCACAGCCCTCGCTCAACCGCTCCCTTCCCAACAGCTTTTGACCAAGGTTTCCCTGTGACTTCTCACTTCTATCAAAGGGCAGGTGCCCACTTGCTGCCAGTGCCACTGCTTGGTCCAGCCCTGAGATCCCAGTGCCACCAGTGACCCCAGGTCTTGAGTGAGACCTGTCCCCAGTGGGGAAAATTGCCAAGTTATGGGCTCACGAGGGAGGATGCTCATGGGAGGTCCCGGAGGGTACAAGGCTCTATAACGCAGGTACAAAGTGCAGGAGGCCAATGAAAGTCACTGAGGGTTTTTGTTAAAGCCAATTCTATGACTTATCTATGTGTTTTTGAGGCTGTGACTCTCAGTATTGATCATCCATTAGGATCAGCTTCATAAGAAATCTCCAGAGGCGGCGAGCTGCTCTGTGCAGAACTAAGTAATGAGAGGGCTCGTTATCATTTCCCATCTCCTTGTACCCGCTCTTTTGTTTTAAATCTTGTTAATACCTAATTAGATGCTCCTTTTCTTTAAACTTGCCCTTCGTGCAGAACATCAGCAAATATTTTGATAGGGCTCAGCCCCCACTCTTCCTCCCCAACCGCAGGGCATCGGCCCTTTTGCAAGAGCAGCAGCCACAAAAAACCCAAAACCCCAAATCATTTGATCTGAGTTTGAAAAATCAAATTAAAACCAAAAGAAGGAAGAAAAAATAAACCCCAACCCCAAACCGCACGCACCAGCTTGTGCATTTGCATGCAGGATGCTGAGTAATTTGTCAAAATCTATTTTATTTTTTTAAGAGCCACTGACACGCTCTAGTGACCCTTCCAGCATTTAATAATTTCTCTAAACCCCATTTAACTGTCATCTCTGTCTCCTGCGTGACATTCCCAAGCGATCGCTGCCGTGTTTGTGCGCCGGGAGGACGGGGCTTTCTGGGGACAAGGCAGGGGGTGTGTGTGCCTCAGGGGAAGGAGACCTTGGTGGTGGGTTTTCCCCTTGCTTTGAGCAGGATCCTATCCCCAGTTTAGCTCCATGGGATTAACCAAAACCTCCCAGAAATCTGCTCCGAGAGATGTTCTATGGGAGAGATGGAGAGCTGGGATGGGAGGATGGAGCAGGAGGGTGCTGCCGGCATCTGCCTCCCCCTGGGGGTTTTGGGGTGCAGGCAGCTTGGGATGACCCCACCACTGCACTCCCAGGAGCATTTTGGACCCCATGGGATTAGGGTGAACATGCCAGGAGAGAGGACCCAGGCTCACAGGTGGGAGATGATCCCTTAAATCCCAGCAGTGTGTGGTGACCCTGATGGCCTGGGGCTCTGCAGGTTCCTGGGGGCAGCACAGGGACCCCCTCTCCCCAGGGACCCCTGCTCTGCAGGGGAAACTGAGGCACAGGCAGTTAGCAGTAGAGCAAGAGCCCTTCATGGTCATGGAGGTGGCATCTCCTGTGCTGGCAGCGAAGGCTCCTGCCAGGTGCATCCTCTCCCTCACCTCCCAGACCCGGGGAGTCAGGAAAGAGAAAAACTCATTGGCATTGATTTTTACTAAGCTCCTAATTGAACTTCGTTAAGGCCTAATGGGCGACGGGCGAGCTGAGCATGCCCACGCCAGCCTTTTAAGCCCTATTAACTCGATTTTGCCATATTTGTTTTAGTGGGAGGAGGGTGGGTAATTATGGGGTGCCGGGGAGCGGCGCTGCAGCCGGCTGGGGGGGGCCACGGCTCGGCCGAGAGCTCTTGGCTGTGAGCAGGAACCTGGCCCTGCCTCTCCTGCCTTTTCACATCCTCATTATCAAATTATCTTTTTAACTCCGAAGGGGGGCTAATTAAGTGAAGTAAATGAAATCAGTGGGGAGGAAGCAGGAAGGAGGGGGATGGCCGCTGCCAAAAGAGCCGAGCGCTGCCTTCGGCTGGGGCTTTTCCTCCTTCCTTTTCCCTTTTCCTCCCCTTGGTTTGCTGACCAGATGGAAGAGAAAAGTGGAAAACCCCTTCCCTGCGATGAGCTCGTACCAGGCCACGCTCAGGCTCAACCCTGGACCAGGGGTAGAAATTTGGGCAGCACCTTCCCATGGGCAGCATCGCCCTCCCCGTCCCCTGGGGAAGCCGCCGCATCCCGTCCCATCCCGTGGATGCCCTCAGGAGTGACAGCCCGCACTCAGCCCAGCAAAATTGCTGGGATGGAGGTGAACTGACAGCTGAGGTTACAAATTAGAAAATTTTAAGCAGCAGCAGCTGTCTCCTTGGCTGCCCCCCTCCATGTTCCACCCCCCCAGCCTTGGCTCTGGTCCCCCCCCTTCCCCAGCAGTAATTATGGGGTGATTGAAGCTTCACCAGGCTGCAGTGCTGACACCTCTGTCTTTTTCCTGTAAACACAGGGAGATGAAAATAGACACTTGGAGATGCTGCGAGTGTCACTTTGAAGGTGTCTCTCGTCTCCTCGGTGGCGAGACGGGGAGCGTGGCTGTCAGCTCCCCTCCACCCTGGCTGTCACGCTCCAGTCCCCAGTCCTCTAGCACCAGGTTGAATGGGACGGGCAAAGGTGCAGACAGAGAAGCAGGAGGTGGGGTTTAAGACACAAACCCAAACCTTTGGTCAGCCCAAATTGGCTTTAACACCTCCTAAGGGGAAGGAGAGGGACTGTTTATTGTGCTGGCTTCACAGTTGGGGCTGGAGGGGACATACAGCAGCCCCCTGAGCTCCTGTGCCACTGCCGTGCCCATGGGCATGGCTGGGTTTTGGTGTAAATTCAGGTGTCTCCTCCTGCAGCCCCATGGCGATGGGTACTCGGTGCCCACCCTATGACCTGCCCCCAGGGACTGGGCTGCAACACCACTGGGATGGCCTGAGAGGAGGGAATGGCTCTTCTTTGGGAGAGACGCATCCCTTGTCTGTGAGATGCTGGGATCGTGGACCCCATGAGAGTTGGATGAGGTTTGATGGAAGTGGCTTGGGCTGCTGTGGTAGACAGTGCTCCTGCCGTGCCACCCTGGGACAGGACATGCTTAAGCCTGTGCCACACTCCAGGGCACAGTGTGGGTAGAGCCTGGTGTGGGTTTCAGCCCCCATGACAGCCCCATGGGGTCCTCTCACCCCTCTCGGGGCTGGGGCTGGCTGGGGACACATCCCCTTCAGCAGGGACAGTTTCCCATGGCCTTTCTTTGTGTGTCAGTGGACACAACCTGCAGGTGCCCTTTGTCCTTCCCGTGGCTGTGCCATAGCACGGATGCCTGGCATTGGGAGGAGACCATCCCCACGTGCTGGCAGGGGACAGGGAAGTGCTGGTGGAGTCACCTTGACCACGGGCAGGTTACAGCCACGGCCGTCACGTGTTCGCTGCCGGACTGGCTCAGCATTTTTCCCCTCCAGCTTTCCACCCACATCCCACCCAGAGTGAAGCAGGGCATGGCCACCTTCCTATTTAAACACCAAATAACCACGTTACGTGGCGAACGAGCCTTGAGCGGCTGGAACAAAGAGAAATAATTAAGCATCCCTCCATTCCCCAGGCCTCATGTAATGGCGGGGAGGGGGGGAAGACAGGAAGGGACTGGAGGGGTGGGGGCCCTGCCAGCCCCAAATGAGGTTGCCCTCCCAGCCCCCAGGTAGCCTCATTGCTTCGCAGCGGCCGCGCGGGGCTCTTTCTCACCAGCCAAAGGGAGAGGAGGGTATTTCAGGCCCTTCGCTCCCCGTGCCTGTGCCCCGCGTCGTTCCTTTAATTACAGGTTTTCAGCCGCAGACCGTTGGGCACGGATCGGTGGGGGGATCGGTTCCCAAACCCTGTCATTTAGCCTCGTCAGAGTGCCTCTTCAAAGAGGGGAATCTAGAAATTTTCTCCGCAAGGTGCGGAGTGGACTGTCTCGGCCCCAGCATGAATATAATGACAGATGCATTTTACAGCAAGCTGGGACTGAATGCGCTCGACCACAGCTCCTTCTGTCAGCCAAGTCATTATTTTTTGTCATTTGCTGACAGTTTTGGTCTCATTCGTTTCTCTTTCTTTTTCTGCTTTTCCCCCTGCCTGGAAAAATGGCTAGGTATCTATGAGACCCCAGCGGGAACGATCCTATACCATGCGCATTTAGATATCGAGGCCTTCACCATGGATCGGGAAGTACGGAAAATCAAGCAGGGGCTTGCCTTGAAATTCTCCGAGCTGGTGTACAACGGTACGTACGGCCCTTCGGCCCAACTCTGCGGCCACAGCATCCTCCCAGCCTTCCTCTTCCTCCTCCTCCTCCTCCCTAATTGCTACCGGAGACTGCAGGTCCTGCTGGTACCCGTGCTCGGGGCTGTAAAATTTCAGGTGTGGGTTTTGAGGCTGCTTGCGGGGGAAAAGATGGTTTTGCTCGTGCCAAGGGCTGAGCTCTAACCCACATGGTTTTGTGCCGAGGGGTCTCCACGCCTGCCCTTGGGAGGGGGTGCTGCATTCCACGAGGGTTTGCCAGGGGGGGATGCTCCCAGCATCTCTCCCACCCAGTGCCACCACCATCCCATCCAACACGTTGGGATGTCCCACAGGCTGCGATGCACCCGTGTCACCCCCGTTGTCACCCCCAATGCCACCTTTCCCCGTTTCTCTCTCCTGACCCCTCCATCTCTCCACCTGCCCTCGTCCCACGGGATATGGGATATGGGGCACACCGTGGATCCACACCAGTTTATGGGGCACCCAAGCTCCTGGCACGGCCGTCCCCATGGTGGGGTTTGAAGCTGGAGACCTTTCCCTGTGCCCTGGGAGGGAAAAGCGCAGGGGTATGTGGTGCTGGGGCCTCTCAAGGTGCCATGTCCGGGGGGCTGTGGGAGGAGAAAAGGAGGGTCCTGGCCGTGCTATACAGTGTGCAGCCCACACAGGGGCACTGCGGGTCGGGGCTTGGCCAGGGGCTGCCGAAGGGGCTTCCAGCACAGCCAGGGTGGGCTGGGAGCTATGAGGAACAAGGGGACATGGTACCCACAGTTAGGAACAGACATAAAGCCTTTTGCCCTTTCTCCTGTGGCTCACCAGGCAGCTCCAGCTCGGGTCCTCTCAGCCGCCCTCATGGGCTGAGTTTAAGGGGTCTCAGCTCAGTCCTCAGCTGCTGTGGGCTGTGATGCTGCTGTGCCAGGAAGGCCAGGAATGGCACCACTGGGAGGGGACATCAGCACTGCCCTGGGGTGTCCTCCATGGATCAACCCCGACACGGTTTCTGGTGTTAAGTTGAAGGAAGCAGGATTAGCCCAAAATTCCGTAGGCGGGCTCAAAACCCCACTACCCACACCTGGGTGCCTGCTGCTCGTCTCCAAGCACAGTGGTGTGTCCCTGTGCCCTGACTCTTCCTCCATCCCCTGTCCCATTTGGAACTGGAGACCCCCGCACGGGGGGTCTGATTCCCATGGGATCTTCCATGGGAAGATTCCTTGGAAATAACCTGACTCTGGGAGCTCAGGCTTTGGGCAGCAGCAGATCCAGTGGGACTGGGTCAGGTTGTCTTCTCCCCCACAGTTTCTGATGCCTGTGCTCATCCTTGGCACCTTCCCCTCCAAGGTCGTTCCCTCCTGCATTAAAAAGGCTTTTAATGAATGCACCCTTTTGCTGCTTAAACCATATTTTAGGGTCCTGGCAGGGCAAGGGCTTCTGGGGCTGCAGAATTCTCAGTTACCTTCCCCCTGAATCACAGCCCCTGCCTTAATTCAAGCTCTGATGCCACTCCTGCCTCTGGTTATTTTTATCAAACTTTATACTGGGCTGCCTTTATTTTGACTTTTTTTAAAATTTATTGTTTGGGGTTTTTTTTAATATTTTAGCTCAAGCATAAACCTGTTTGTTTATTTCTAACCACTCGTTTGTTATGAAGCCACCAGATTAAAGAGTCACTCCGGGAATTGTGATTCCACTTCTCTCTCCCCACCTCTGACAGGCGAAGGCTGCTGCTTCCCTGGGGATTTTTGGAATGATCCTAGACCTTCCTGGCAAGGAACAACCCCAATGGGGTGCAAAGAGCACCCGTGGGTCCCCATGCCGGAGGCCAGGTTTTCAAGCTCACCTTCCTTTAACACCTCATTATTGCAACTAGTCCCTGATTTGGGGAGAATTAGTGTTTATCTTCCCCCAGTCCCCATTGATTCCATTGTGGAGGGTGGCTTTGAAGCCAGTTCCATCCCGGCAGGTATGGCCAGGTGCGGAAATCCATTGTCCCCCTGCCCATGTCGTGATTAGGGCAGGATCATGGTTACAAGGCAGGAAGGTCATTAAGTGGGGGGGATGGCTTCCAGTGGGGAATGTGTCTGCGGTGGGGGGTGGGAGGGGGGAGGGATGCTTCCTCACACCTGGAGCTGTCAGAGTCAGGATTTAAGTAGCTGGTTATTATTTTAACGTGTCTCGGGTTTATTTCTATGGGGATGCAACAGCCCGACGTCAATCCTGATGTTTGAAGAGTCATGCCTGGGTGGTGGTTACCAAAAAGAAGGGTGTATTTGCCTGGAGGTGGGGTCCCTGCCTGCATGGCAGTGCTGATTGCAGGGGAAGGGGTCCCCTGAAACCCCCAGCTGTGCTGTGGCGGGGTGGCTGAGACTGGGGGGGGCTGGCTCAGGAGGTGGTTTTAGTGGGCTTTGAGGCTGTGCCATGGAGAAAGGCTGTGCAGACCCAGGGGACAAGGCTGCAGGATACAGCCCCACTCAGGGGCCGTGGAGGCCAAATAACAAAAGAAATTGTTTGTTTCTTTAATGGCTTGGGTCCTGGAGCCCAGCTGGGAAGGGAAAGGTGAGAGGGCACCGGTGTGCGAGGGCGATGGGAGAGATAAAACCTGTGGATGACCGCAGGGCGCTGAATGGGCTCTTTCTCTCTCTGCCTCTATCTCCTCCTCCATCTCCCAGGCTTTATTCCAGGGCTCCCAGGGCTCCCTGGCTAATTACCCTGCTTACGGACAGGAGGGGGCACGGGGGTGGCAGGCAGGGCCGTGGCCCCTCTGTGCATCCACAGTGGCCTTGGTGGACGGCAACTCCTTCCTCCCCCAATTCTGTGTCCATCTGCCTGTCTCCACCTGACCCTCCTGAGATGGTGGGTTTTGAGTGGCCGTTTCATACTAACTTAACGAAGCTTTTAATTTCCGTGATCGCCCCCCACCCTGTGGAGCTAGAAGGAGAATGGCCCCACTGCCTCTTCTCCACATGCTGGTTCCAGCCTCCTCTCCCAGGTGGGAACCTGAGGGCCACCAAGGGGAAGGGACACACGTGGGGACTCCATCACTCTGAACTGAACCTGGGTCTCCTCAACTCCTCTCCCAGTCCTGTGACCACATCCCTTCCCTTGGAAATGAATAGGGTCTGCCATGTGGGACTTAGCCTGGGGGGGACCACCCTGGATGTGCACTCTGGGGTGCTGCCAGAGGACCCCAGCCTCCATGGTGTCCCCGCTGACCCTGCCTCCTGCCTACAGGCTTCTGGCACAGCCCCGAGTGTGAGTTCCTCCGGCACTGCATCGGGCGCTCGCAGGAGGGGGTGGTTGGCACCGTGCACCTCTCCGTCTTCAAGGGCCAGGTCTACATCCTGGGCAGGGAGTCCCCACAGTCGCTGTACAACGAGGAGCTGGTGAGGTGAGTGGAGTTTGGGGGGTCAGAGTGGGCAGGGGTGGTGGCAGCGAGCATTCCATCCCACCTTGTCCCATCCCATCCTGCCCCATCCCACCTTGTCCCATCCCATCCTATCTTTTCCAACCCTATCCCACTCCATCCCATCCCATCCCTGGTGACATCATGGACAGTGTCCTCCCAGCCAAGCGCCCAGCCAAAGCACGAGCTCTGTTTTCAAGTCAATATTATATTTTTTTTCCTCTGGCTTTTCCTTTTTCTTCACGTTGTTTTCTCTCTCGCTTGCTCACTCCCCCCCCAGCCCTCCCTCAACCCCTTTCAATCTCTCTAAACACTTTATAAGCCATAAATACACCCGAATGAGTTTAGATCAGTCGGAGTAAATGTCAAATTATCTTCTCTCTTTCTCTTCTCTGGCTTTTTTTCCCCCCTTCCCTCCCCCTCAAAATCAACAGCTCCTAATAATCTGTCCCAACCCTTCATTATGCTTCGCACTCTCACTTGGAGAGATTAAATGAATAAAGTATTAAAAAAAAAAAAAAAAGAGGGAAGAAAAAAAAGGAGGATGGAGGGGGGTGGGACAGAGGAAAAAGAGAGAGGGAGAGAAAAGCAGGGGCACTTATTCTCCCTGCGTCTCCAACCATTTTCCTTTTCTTTTTGATTTCTACATCGCTGGTTTGAAAGCCTTTGAGTGACGGCGTCACAGGAACCCGAGAGAAAGCTGTGAGAGGCAGAGCTGTGTGGAAATGCCTCTGCACAGTAGGTAGAAAGTAACGTAATTATAGAGCAGGTCAGAACCACTCGAATGAGCAAAAATAAAAGCACAGAGGTTTTTCTGTAGCCCGTCAGGGGAGGTAAAATCATTGTAAACTCTTTCTTTTTTTTTTTTTTTTTTCTTCTTTATCCCCCCCCTTCCTTCCTCCTTTAAGGTTTGTGGTTTCTGGGAAATGAGATGTGTGTTTTGGGGATGTAGGAAACCATTGGAGTTGGGATTCAGTAGGAGACTGCTGCCTTTGGGGAGCTGGAAGTGCTCGGTGTTGGGCCGTGGCCATAAACTCCATCAACGTCGGGGTGTCCTCCAGCACCACTGCCCTTCCCAGGGCAATGTCCCCTGCCCAGGACCCCGTCCCCTGCCTGGGGCAGTGTCCCCTGCCCAGGACCTGGGGCAATGTCCTTAGCTGCCACGGGACAGCCATACCTGGGGGATGGCTCCGGGACCCGGTGAGCATCCCTGCGTGATTCAAGAGCACAGGAGGAAGGGTGATGATGCCCATGAGAGACTATGGAGCCTCTAGCAGAGCTGAGGAGCCCGGGGGTGGCCATCGGGATGGCTCTGTGGCTCTTCTGCTCTGGAACCACATGCCCCTTTCCTGGGGACTGGCAAGGACCCTGCCCCAAGCCCCCCACATCCACCTGAAGCTGATAATGAGTTGGCACTATGTACTGGCCTGGGGGAGCAGCCAGCTCCAGGGTCACCCGAGTCCTGTTCTTATCCAAAAAGGCATAAGGCCTTTAGGATATGCCTAAAGACCCCAAGCCCCCCATCCTGGAGACAGTGCATTTCTCTCCACAGCATGAACGTGCAAGGGGACTACGAGCCCGCGGATGCCACCGGCTTCATCAACATCAACTCGCTGAGGTCTGTGGGGTCAAGGGAGGAACCTCCCCGAGGTGTGGGGGGGAAAAGCTCCCAGTACCCCCATGGCTCTTCCCCTTCCCAGCTCTGGCTCTCAGGATGCACCGAGCCCCCACCAACCACCGGGGTGCCACCAGCCCCCCCAGCACCAGCCCTGCCTAATTACAGCCTTCCCCAGCACAGCCGGTCTCCTTATTTTACTTATTTCTCAGACCCCACCATACTACCCCCCGCCCCCCAACTCCAGGGCTGTAAAACATGCCACATTTACATAATGGGCTCTTAATTTTTCCATTGCCTGTTAACTGCTTTGTTCTCCCTGAATCCGCCATGTCCCCCCACCCCTCTAAGATAAATTAATTACATTATCTCGTGGAAAAAAAAAATATAATTAAACTGTACAGGCCTTAACAAATGCCTGCTCTTCACGCCCCCTCATTCTGCTTAAATTAATTGAAAGGAAATGTGTGTTATTACTGTTAATTTACAATTAATTTTTTTTTTTTTAATCCGTTTTCCAGGCTGAAGGAATATCATCGTCTCCAGAGCAAGGTCACCGTAAAGCAGGATGAATAGCAATCAATCGCACGCCGGCCTCCCGCTCCCCTTTCTAATTTCTCTAAGAACTAGCACTAATTGTGGTGGTAATTTGTAATTGTAACTCGTCTCCCCGGAGTCACGGCGGAGGTGATGGCTTTGTTACGGGGCGGCAAGTGAAATGCAATCATTAAAAAAAGGTGGTCGGGCCGGAGGAGAAGTGGGGAAAGAAATAAAAACCCAGCCACGCGCTGGGTCCGCTCATTGAGAGCCGGGCTTTATTCCTGCCTTGTTTGTTTGCTCTTCTGGCCCAGCGCTTCCCCGAGCTGGGCTTTGTGAAATTTGTAATGGATTAAGTGCCTCTGAAGGACGAGGAGGGGGTTGTCGGTACCTTCTTGTGAAGGTGGGGAGCGGGGGACATCGCCCCGCATGGTGCCGGTCCGGAGGGGTGAGCTGGGTGATGGGGATGGGTTAAGAGGATTTGAGCCTCCCTCTTTTGTCTTCATTTTAGTGCCTTTTAAGAGCAGGCTTGGGGTTTGTTGAAAAGGGAAAGAAAGGGAAAAAAAAAAAAAAAAGGGAAAATATCTTCCAACAGTGTTGTGGGAGGAGAGGAGCTGGGCTGGGCAGTGGGTTTCTCTCCCATCTTGCCAGGGTGGGCTGGGGGTCCCTCCGTCCCCCAGGCTCGGGATGCAGGGTTGGCTCTGCAGGGGAGATCTGCTCAGAAGCGTACGGTGGGAGCAGGAGGAAAGAAAGAAAACACACTTTCTAACCCCTGCAAATGCCCAGGTGCTGCTCCACAACACCAAGGATGGGGAAGGACCTGGTTTGGGATGTCCTCATGGTGTCTCTCCCAGGGCTGGGTGTGATGCTGCATCCTGCAGAGCCCGGCACGGCCACGAGAACTGGCAACCCCATCCCAGCAGCAGGGATGTGCCGCTTTCTGCCACATTTGGGGAGCAAATGCAAAGCTGCCATCAAAAAAGAACAAGTTTGCAGCCTCTTGTGGGGGAACAGCCAGGCTTGGTGGCCATTTGGGGACGTCCAGGCGTGCCCTGCCTGCCCTGCTGCCGAGCGGGTGAGCGTGACAAGCTCTGACATCACAGCTGGGAAAATAACATGTTATTTTCCCAGCTTGGATGTGACTTTCCCTGCTATTACTGGCAGCGACCATCTTGGGAGGAGAAAGCAGCGGAGGGTTGTCAGGCAAAGGGAGAGAAATGGTTTTCTGGGCTGGTGGAGCCTGTCCGACCCCCGTGGGGTGCGGGGAGGGGGGATGCTGTGCAGGGCCGCCCCGTTCCCTACATCCCATTGCTTTCAGCTGGAAGTGCAGCTTCACGTGGGGGTCCCATGTGAGCAGCATCCCTTGAAACCTCGTCAGGAGTCATGTCCTGGGGGGATCATCCAAAAGGCAAGACTGGAACAGAGCTGGTACCCTCCCAGGATGGTGACCAGGATGGGACAACAGGCAGCCCTGTAAGCCGAGCATTACCTCCTCTGCCCTCCCTCGGGACAGGGCTTGGCAAGGGCAGAGGTGTCCACTGTTTGGAACAGCTTGGTACAATGAGGAGCTGATATCTGGTTTTGGGGGGAGAGGGGGGCAGAACCCCCAAAAATATGTCACAGCAGAAGCCTCTAGTTTCCCAATGCTTGAGAAATGCTGGATGTTCTTGGCGAGGGCTCATCTGACAGGCTGGGCCACTTCTCCCCAGGGTGCTTAAATCATCAGCTGGAAAAAACATTTGAGTCTGAGGCCTCGTCTCTTCTCCAGCACTCTCCTTGCAGTGCTTCGGAGCTTGGACCCGAGGGTGTCCCAGTTGCCCATGTCTCACCGCATCCTCTGGGATGTGCAGTGAGGTTTTTGGGCGAGGGCAGAGGATGCTGCATGTACCCCAGCAGCTCCAGCTCCTTGGGCAGCACAGGGCTGTGCTTGGAGGGGGTGGTGGTGGACGTGGCTGTGGTCAGTCTTGGAGGAGCAGTGTGTGTCGGTCTCCAACTGCTGTTTCTAACGGGCCTGAAAGTGCATCATGCTGGTAAAGCAGAGCTCAGTGTATTTGAAAAGCCAAGTCAAACCCAGTGTGAGTCCTGCACCAGAAAAAAAATCTCTTGAAAATTGTAGGGTTGCAGGATAGAGAAAATCCAGCAAGTGCCTGCCCTTTCCCCTGGGTGCAGCAACTGGGGGCCACAGTGATAGGATCCTCTGAGGCAAACACATCATGTTTAATTACTTTACTACTTTAATTACCATCAGCCTCTCCAATTCCCATGATTTGGTGGTTTCTCATTGCCTGCTTTGCAGTTTCCCACCACCCTTCCACTCCTAGTGTGTTTTAGGGGGTGTTCCAGGGGCTGCTGCTGCCAGCCTCACATTTCAGCAGGAGAGAGAAGAAGGAGAGAGAGTGGGTGAGCAGAGCAGCGTGAGCAGTTCCTGAACCATCTGGTAACTCCCTGGTAGAGGTATTTTTGGAATAACTTTTGGACTTTCAAGGTGGCGGGCTTGTTTCTGCAACTCCTACCTGGCTGTAAGGGCAGTAAGTGTGGGCTGGGGACTCCCTGTCCTTGGGAAGAGCCAAGAGGAACCCCAGGAAGGGACCTGGGTCACTGCTGGCTTCAAAGCTTTTCTGTACCTCCTCCTGCATCATCGCTCATCACTCGAGCTCCAGCCTGCTCCAAGGCAGCCCCTCGTTGCCCTGGGGCTGGGTATCCCTGGGGATGCCTTTGGGAAGCTGCACCCCCTCTTTGTGCCGTGGGGCTGCTCGGCCACCCTCCCAGGCTCTGGGGAAGGGCTTGTCCAGGGTCACCACAATCGATATCTCATCTGCAGGCTCTCCTAGCGGAAGTGATGGTATATTGGAACATGGTAATGGGTCTTGTCTAGTGGAAAAGGCTAATCTTCCCCAGCTGTACAGGATCTCTGCAGGTGTCCTCTGGCTCTCCCCGCTGCCACCAGCCCTGCAGCCAGCCAAGGAGCAGACACACTCCTTTAAAGCTGCAGCAGTCTAATTTATTGCTGGTCCCGGTGAGGGAGAGCTGTGTCCAGCCCAGCCCTGTGGGGTGCAGAGCCGTGGCCAGAGCTTCCCGGTGAAGGACTGGCACCTTTGGTGGCACCATGCAGCACGGGCAGCCACACAGCAGTTCCAGAGAGAACTGGAACTGCTGGCTCAAAGCAGAGAAAGGGACATGTCCTCCAGCTTCGCTCACCCGGGGATGGCATTTCCCCAGGGAAAGGAGGAGGAGGATGTGGGGACGATGCCAGGAGAGATGTGGACCCCTCAGAGTGCCACCTGCAAGTGTAGGTGGGAGGCAAGCGTGTGCCGCCAGGAAAAGCAGGAGAGGAAAGTTCCTTGCTGTTAATTTGGCTTTTTTGGCAACGCATTTGCTGCCCAGCAGTGTTCACCGCACGGGGCTTGACCCATTTTGCTCATCTCCAGAGATGTCTAGCAGGAGCAGGTCTCTCCTTCCCCTGCCTTGACAGCCATCGTGCCCAGGTGGGCTCTGTGGTGCCCAGGGGTTCCTGGTTTTTAAAAGTTGACCAGCCAACGCTGGCTACTGCAGCCCGCTGCATCACTATGGCAAAATCAATTTTCCTGTTTCTCTAGAGGTAGAGGTAATTACCAGGTTTAAGGTTTAATATGCATGTGGATTTTAGCTCAAGCGTTGCCAAGAACAACTCAGAACAATGCACAGGTTTGGGCAATGTGTTCTTGGGGCTTGGATATGGCCACGGAGTGAGGAGCTCCCAGATGTGGTTTGCAAAGTGGGGGGCCCAGGAGCTTAAGGGGGGGTCCATCGGAGGCTGAGCTACCACCAGGTTCCATGGCAGTCGTGTCAAAATCATGCTGTTTGGGTAGGGATTTTTTCCTGTAGAAATTATTAAAAATATATGGATGTTAAGAGAAAATTTCCATCGGGATAGAGCAGCTGTGGGGCTGTGTGTTCTTGCTTAAACTGTATTTTATTGGGTTGAGAAAGGGATCACTGGATCCATGCAAGGAAAAGGGGTGATGGAAAACCGAGGATGTCTTGTGTGGCTGTTCCCTGTGGGACTCTGACCCCATCATGTCCCCTCCTAGGGCTCCATCTCCCCATCTGCAGGGTGTGTGGAAGGGGATCCCAGCCCACCTCTCCCACAGGAGGGGGAGAAAATCCTCTTGTGCTATCCAGTAGCATGTAATTTTGGGTAAGCAGTGGTCCCTGGGTGCTGGTAATGGTCCAGCAGTGGCACGGATGGGGTTCCCCCAAGCAGGGACACTGCTACAGGTGGCACACTTCTGGGAAAACAAGGACACCTTACACAATGAGCGTTTGGTCCCCCTTTTCCTTTGGAGACGTGGCTCCAAGCAGGTTCATGGGAGCACACGGATCACAGGGCTGCAGCACAGCATGGCTATTAAGTGTTTCCATCTTTCCAAGGGAAAGCCAACCCCCCCCCGGTGATGTTGGGAGTCACCGGCCGTCAGCTTCCCAGGCAGGGAGGGGGAGATGGTCGCCTTTGTAAACCCCTTAACAAGGTGGCTTTGTCTCCCCGTTTAACAAGAAGCTCCCTTGCTTCTTCCCTGGGAGTTTCCCAACGCCGGGTCCCTGAAAGCCAGCTTTATGCTCTGGCCGGGGACGTGCTGCCGTGGGGCCGGCGGGGATCAGAGGGACACAGGGGCCCTTCTGCACGTCCCTGACAAAAGGCTGCCTGGGGGGACAGAGCGTCAAAGCTTAGCCGGCTCCAGGGGGGGGACACACAAGGGACCCACAGAGGAGGCTGTGGTGTGAGCCCGCTGTCCATCTGGTCACTCGATCGCGGTGGGCAACGACCCGGCGATGCTCAGGGAGGGCCAGGGGGGTCCTTCTGGTCCATCCCCCTGGGGAGGGGGGTACAGGGGGAGCGGCTGGGAAGGGACAGGTAGGTTTTGTTGGCTGCAGGTAACCAGATCCGTGGCCGTTGGTGCCTTCCTGCCCTCTCCTCTGGCTTCTGCGGGGGGTGAGGTGGGAAGTGGGAGCGAGGAGCCCTGGGTTGCAAAGCGAGACCTCTGTTCAGAGGGGATGCTTTCCCTTGGCTGGATGAAAATGGGCTTAGAGGAAGCCTTGGGGTGTCTCTGCAGCCCTTCTGGCTGGACCAGAGCATGTGCTGAGGCAGGAGTGACCACTTGGGAGTGGTGCTCAGCTACGGGGGCATCCTTGTCGTGGCAGAGTCATCACCCATTCCCATTTCAGTGTCTGAGCTGCCCTCTCCCGCGTCCTTGCCCTTCCCCGGAGGCTCTGCCAGCCTCGGCTCGGTTTGGAAGCTCTTGCCCTTCCCTTGTCCCATCAGAAAGTGCCCTGACTTGCCTCCCCCCTCCAGCCATCTGCCTTCAAGCCCCCTGCCCAGATTTACTGTCATGTGTTAAAACCTCAGCTCAGCGCCAGGGTCAGTGTGTCACGGTGGCCCCTCATCGATTTGTTTTACCTCCCCATGGCGAAAGCACTTTGGCCCCGGCTCCCTCAGTGGCGTGAGGGGCTCCCCTTGCCCATCCTGGACCCTGTGGGCACCAGCCAGCGGGTGGCCAGCTGAGCCACTGATCTCCTGACCCCCCCCCCCCCGCCCAGGGCACCTAATGTGTCCCCCTGGTTTATCTGGATCAATATTTCCACGAGAGCTAGGAAGACCCCTCTGGAGGCAGAGACAGGACAGGGGGTCCTGCTTGTTTGCACAGCCCCATGGCTGGTTTAGTGCTGGGAGGGGGACTGGGAGGAGAGAGAAACCCCAAACTGGAGGTGCCAGCTCAGACCAGGGATGTTTGGCATCTCCTCCTTCCAGCAAATATTTGTGGGTCTCGAGCTCTGCAATGGGGTGCGATGGCCGGGGTGCCTCTGGGTCCAAAACTTGAGGAGCTGGGGTGGTTTCAGACCTCAAGCCCCCCACCCAGCAGCCACGGGGGTGGCTGTGGGTGGTGGTGCAAGGTCCTCACCAGGCTCTGGATGAACGGCAGAGGAATGGAGGGATGCTGATGACAGCGGTGGTGGGGGCTGCTTCTGGCTGCCCAGCATTCAGGGCTGGGCCAGGGAGTTTTGAGCTGGTTTCTGACAATTCCATGATTCTGAGAGTTGTTGCTGGGGGTGTTTTCACAGGAGCCTGGAAGTGAAGGTAAAAACACGTTGTCTTAATAAGCCCAAACAGTTGGATGTTGGAGAGAGGGCCAGGATGGCAGCCTCCAGCCCTTCCCTGTGTGTTCTGGGGGATGCCCGAAACACGGGGGATCTCGGCTTTTATGGCTTGGCTGAGGCAATCGAGGCAGAGAAAATGGAGGTGATCCTCAAACGCTACACAGGCTCCAGCTGCCCCTGCTGAAGGCACCACGTCTCCAAAAACCCCTCCTGTCCCCATCCCCACCACTGCCGTGCCCACTGGTCCCCACACTGGCGACCAGTAGCCGAGGGCAGATGCAGGCAGCGCGGGCAGCCCGAGGAGAAAGCGGGGGCTCTTGGCAACTCTGCCTTTTGCTTTCAGCCTCACCCTCTCGCTATTTATCGGTGACTTTTGTCCTTGGCAGCTTAGCGGCTGAAAGGGGCTGTATTATATCACACGTAGGCAGCTCCTGGGGGGAGAGGGCCGCGCTTTCTGCTGGAACAAAGCGCGGGTTGGCTAATTCCCCTCTCCTCCCGCAGCACCCGGGTCCCATCTGGTTGACAGAGTTTGCTCCACTGTCTCCTGCTATTAAGCCCCCACTTGCCTACTTGAATCGCTCGCGCTCCCCCCGCCCCTGTACCCTCGGCCCCTTTTTCTTGCTTTATTTTTCATTTTCCCCAAAGCCAGGCGGAACTTGCTCAGTGGAGTGATGTCAGATGTGTGTGAAGCAGACCAATAAAACCTAATGCATCCCCCTCTTTGTCTGCCGGCCTCTCCAGCGCCTCACATTTTCCACTCAGAAAGCCACTTAAAACACATCAGCAACAATCCCTCACAAAACAGCCACTTGTTGGCTAATTGTGCCGAGGACCTGCGTGCGCCGCATTGCGCTTTCCTGACGGAGAGGGTCCAACGCTGCCGGGAGCTGGGGGTCCCCACCAAGCAGAGGGTGATGGGGACCCTCAGCATCCACCATCATCGGTCCCAGGGTCTTGGCTGCTTCCCGAGGGTTGGTGGGGCAGGGGTGGAGGATGGGGATGCTTCTGTTCTCTGTGGCCTTGGGTAGGTTCCGGATTGGCTGGAGAGGTTGGTGGTAGAGCCGGGAGCGGGGCTCAGCTCAGGACCTTGCTTTGTAGCAGGATGGATGAGGAGATGGAGCCAGCAGAGCTGCCTGGAGTTCTCTAGCCTAACTGCTAGCTCCTGGAAAAGAGAAGAAAGCAGGCAGGCATGCTGCCTGTGGGATGGAGCTCAGGGGAGGAGACAAGGAGGGTGCTGGGACCCTACCAGGATGGTGATTTTTTCGCTTGGTCCCTGTGAACCCAGGCTGATGGCTCTGGGTGCTGAAGGCTGGGAAGACTTGGCTACCCCAAGCCGACAGGAGAGAGCTCCCTTGCAGCTCAGAAGGATGCTGGTGGGTTTCACAGGAGGGGACGGAGACCCAGCCACACATTGGAGGACAGAGAGGTTCAAAATTCTGGCAGCTTTTCCTGCTGCCACCCTGAGTGTCCCAGGGAGCAGGAGCAGAGCTGCGTGTAGTCAGAGCCTGGTCTTGCAGTGGGGGGAACTGTCACATCGTTTAGTTTAAAAATGTCTAATTCCACCCTGGTTTGGGGCTAATTTGAGTCAGACAAGGAGGTTCCATGCCAGAACTGGCAGCCAGTGGTAGTGGGAGGCTGCCGGTGGGCGCTGTGCCGGGCAGGCAGCCCAGAGCCCTCCTGGCAGGTGCCGTGCCACAGAGCACACCTGCCTGTGCTCTTAAATGTCACACGGGCACAGTGGCACCGGGAACTGGCCAGAGTGGGGTCTGGTTTTTGGCTTTCCCCGCAGGAAGCCGCGTCTTTGCCCGCTTTGGGTGGGTTTGGTGACGGGGCTGAGCCTCTGCTGCGCTGCCCTGGCCAGCAGCAGCCGAGCAATGTGGATGGAGCCGCAGGCAGCTGCCTCCTCTTCCTCCTTCAAAGCCTTGCTTTGCTGCCAGACCCAGCACACCACAGTGGGGACAGGTCGGACCCCACACCGACCACACACCTGGGCAGCGAGGGGGTGGTGGGGGAAAGAAGGGGTTAAGCTGAGCCAGCACCAGCAGAAATCAGAGGATTGCAGGTTTGTTGCCGGACTGTGCCATCTGTCACCAGCACAAAGACGAGCCCTGTCTCGGGCTGGGCTGTCAGCGAAGAGCCCACCACTACATTAGGACTCCATTAGGGGAGACTGGCGGTGGGAAATGGCAGCTGTCAGGGCGCTATCATTTCTCCCGTAATTCCTCCCGCTCACTTCTCAACTGCACTTAAATAGCAGGTCTACCCACTGGGCCAATTTTGCATTTTCTTCCTCCCGCTGCTCCTCTTCTTTCTTTAAAGCCGCAGCTCCCTGGGCCCCTTTCCCTGCTGCCAGCGGTGCCAGTGCTGCCCACGCCTGCCCCTGGCACCTCCGTGGGGACACGGGCTGTGGAGATGCCAGCCTGGTCTGCACCGGCACCTGTGAGCTCAGTGATGGGACTCAGTGACTCCTGGACCTTGGCAGAAGGAGAAGGGGAGGTGGGTTATTACCTTCAAGGATGGGTTTTCCCTGGACAGGTCCTTGCCATCTCCTGCCAGCTGTGATGCTCTCCAAGCTGGAGAGCATCTGCCAGTCCACACTGCCCTTGCCCCAAAGCTCTGCTGGCATCACTCTGCAAAGAAGGTTAAGGTGGGCAGGATGGTGGGGCTGGGGACCGTGATTGTGCATGTTTAGTTTGGAGAAGAGGAGGCTGAGGGGAGACCTCATAGCCCTCTACAACTCCCTGAAAGGAGGTTGTAGAGAGGTGGGGGTTGGCCTCTTCTCCCAAGGGAATAACGACAGGAGCAGAGGAAATGGTCTGAAGTTGTGGCAGGGGAGGGCTGGATTAGATATTAGGAAGGATTACTGAGAGAGTGGTCAGGCACTGGAACAGCCTGCTCAGGAAGGTGGTGGAGTCACCATCCCTGGAGGTATTTAGGAAACATGTAGACACAGCACTTCAGGGCATGCTCTCGTGCCTGAGATTGTTGGTTTGTGTCTGTGGGTGGGTGTGGGGCGTGGTTTTTTGGTTTTTGGTTGGTTGGTTGGTTTGGGTTTTTTTGTGGTTGGACTTGATGATCTCAAAGGTTCCTTCCAACCATGAATATGGTTCTCCTGCCAGACCTGGCACTGTCGGTGCTCCCCATGGAGCCTCCTTCTCCAGTGGGGGATCAAAACAAACACTTCTGTGGAGAAGTGCATTGCAGTGGTGGTGCTCGAAATAAATAACTAATTTCTCCCTACATGATCTCAAGGAGCAGGAGAGGCGTGAATAGCAGGGCCCGGTGTCGGGCTGACTGGACTCCCCGGTGCGGTAATTCAGAGGATGACAAACATAAGCCAAAGAAAAGTGTTGAAAAATGGGCACTTCCCGCAGCCCCGAGCAAAGGAGCTATTGCAGGGTTTGGAAATAACGAAGGCAAAGAGAGGGAGAGGGGGGAATTTTCTCATTGAGACCAAGTGAAGTGCCAAACAAGCTGCTATTATGGTGGCTTTGAGAGGCACAGGGAGGGGGTGATGGGGAGGAGAGCAAGGGGGAAGGAGAGGAGGGAGGTGGGGGAGAAGAGAGGGAGAGAGGGCTGGAGGAAGGGAGAAGGGTGGGGGACGAGGGGGACGTGAGGAGCCAAAGGTGTGAGGTGACACTGGGGAGACAGAGAGAGGACCAAGTTGTGTGATGGTGGCAGGGCCACCACATACCAGCACCCTGTCCCTCGCTCCAGGTCCCTTGCATTTCCCCATCCATCCCCCGTCCTGGTCCCCGGCCACCTTCCACCCCCCGCACCCACCACCACCAAAAGGGAAAAAAAAAAAAAAAAAAAAAAAAAAGATGGAAAGAAGGAAAACAAAATATCTACAGTTGTCGAGACAAGGGGAGAAAAATAGAGGCAAACATCCATAATTTTCTCTGTGGGGCTTTGCAGTAATTGAGCCATTTGGATAAAAATAAAGGCAGCAGGCCCTTTAGGTAAGAGGAGCTTTTGCAATCCAAGAAGCCTGAATTATGCGCCTTGTATCACTTGAAACCCCCCACCCCATCACCCCCCTCCGCCTCCCCCAGGCGACACCAAACCACTTTCCCTTTTCTTCTTCTTCTCTCTGTCTCTTTTTTTTTTTTTTCTCTCCTCCTTTTTTAAGTACCCTGTCAAACGGCGTCCGACGAGAGGAGAATTTCAGCTGTCACAACTAATTTCAGCGCGTGTGTGTGTGAAGGTGTGTGTGTCTCAGGCGGGGGGAGGCGGGTGATGGAGGCGTAGAATCACTCCTATTTTTTTTCCTCTTTTTTTTTTTCTTTTTTCCCCCTCAAAAGAAAGATTTACATCAGAAATTTGTTTCTGGAAGTGTTTAAGGCCTGTAATTTCCTTCTTTACAATTGCTGCCTGATGTCTTCTTCTCACCAGGCTCTCTCCTGGCTCTCCCTGCCCATCCAGTGCTGGAGCTCTCTGTCACCCTCCTGGCAGCCTGATCCCTTGGCCATGGTCTTGTCCAGCACTGAAGAGGTTCCTCCATCTCTTGCCAAGGGTTGAGACCATCAAAACTCATCCCTCATAGCCCCGAGCTGGGTCTGGCAGAGGAGGCCATGGCTTCTCTCTGCCAGTTTCCCAGTGCTGGGGACTTTTGGTTTCAGGTTTGGTCACCCTTTTTTTTGAAGCTACTTTGAGGTTGGTGTTAGCTGGAGGTGAATCCCCCCTGACCCAGGACCTGCCCAGGGAAAGGGGTAGCTGGTGCTGAGCCTGTTGGGTCTTTCTGGCTAGGAAAAATCACTGTATCCAGCAAATTCTCCAGGCTGTTCACAAGAGATGAAGAAGAAAAGCCCTAGACATGGCTACAAGTGGCCTCCACCATGGTGGCCAGAAGATGATGTGGTGGGTGCAGTGATACAGATCATCTTAAAACCATTCCCCATGGGCTGTGTACTGTTTTCCTAAAATAAATGGGCATTTTGCTCAAGAAAATGATCCTGACTTCAGAGGGAGGAGGAAAGGAGGAAAGCTGGTGTGACGTAGGTGACCGGCAGCAGACTGCATGTTCCAGTGAAGAGGCATGTTCCCTGCTCTTGGAAAGCCACCAGATAATTTCATCTGCCTCAGCAATTCCTGCCTACTCATGTAGGCGCAAATGAGATGCAGAAAATTGGAAAGAGCAAGAAACAGCTGAGAAGAAAAGGAACACAACTCAGGCCATAGGTTGAACCTTGAATTGAACGCTGGGTGGCTTTGGGAAAATGGTGTCTGGGATCAGTGGGACTGGGACTGTCCCAGCCTCAGCATGCAAACCCAGCCACGCCAGAAGCTGGTGGTGGGCTGCAGTTTCGGAAAGAACATCTCTCATTTCTGCAGCTGCATCTGTGGGGGCATTTGGTTAAGGACCTCCATGGTGCCAGGCTGGGGAAAATGATCTCCAGATCTGGGATCCCACCACTCAACCCTGCCTTTTTGCTGGACACAACCCAAGTGGCAGCTGGGGACACCCAGCCGTCCCTTGTGGCCCCTCACTACCATAAGCTGTCCACCATCCCACAGCAAGGCATTGTTCTCATATCCTGGAGGACACATGAACACCCAACACCATACGGACCCCACACGAGGGGATCTGCACCCAGGCAGCAGATTGGGTGACAGCTCTCATGGGACACCCCCGAAGAGCACCACCATCACCCAGGTGTCCTGGGCCACAAGGGCAGGGCAGGGGCCCTGCTGTAGTGCCCTGCTCAAGGAATAAGTTTTGCATGTTCTTTGCATAGTTCCTTGACAAACTGGTCCTTGAATCATCCCAGAGCCTCTGATGCACTGCTGTGGTGGGGGGGCTGGGATAGGGGGCTGGATCAGAGCTGGGGGGTCCAGCCCAGAGGACAAAGGGGTGCCTGGACACTTCCCAGAGTTCCAGTTCCTGGTGGAACAGGGCAGAAAAGCTCTCCAGAACATGCTGGCACCCCGCATCCAGGAATCATAGAACCATAGAATGGTTTGGGTTGAATCCTCCAGTTCCAACCCTCCTGCCCTGGGCAGGGACACCTCCCA